>JASAND010000279.1:0-32859 GCA_030248195.1 Trissonchulus latispiculum | reverse complement strand
GTAAACTGAAGTTTTAGTCATGAAACAAAGGACAAAAGAAGACAAAAGTCTATCATCAGAATGTCGTGTGAAAATGCAGGTCAGGATTATGAAAAGAGCTGAAGGAATTGAAGAAACTATTGGTGGATTTGGGCCCAGGTCTCAGCAGCTGAGAGGACATGGACACGGTGACAGGGCGACGCGGGGCCCTGTAGAGAGAATAGGTTGACGGCAGCTTCCCTTCCCGTCACACCGCTATCGGTACTTCCGTAGACATCTGGCACTGACTCACCGAATTTGGTAGGAACCATCTTAACCGACGTCCGACCAAACGGTTACTCCGCTCATAGTCGACCAGTTGGGACCAGAACCCATAGTTGGGTTTGATGACCGGTCGAGCGCCTTTGACTCGATAGTAACCATCCCGTAGGCTCATTCGCTCGTATCGCATCAGATAGGCGAGAATGAGCGAAGCCGGGCGACTCACGCCTGCCACACAGTGAACCAGAATCTTCCCGCCGGCATCTCGAACCGTCTTGATTCGATCCGAAACGAGATCAAAGTAGGCATCCAGTCGGGCGTGAGGAGAATCGTCCACACGAATTTCCATGGTATCCACGCCAGGTATGTACATGCTCAGCTCATCAATGATGGCATTGATAATGCATGTGATCTTTTTCTGGCGAATTCGATCAGGACGAAGCGGCTGGACTACGCTCAGATAGAGATAGTCTGATATCTCGGAAATCTCGCCGAAGGCACGCAATCGTGATAGCATAATTGACAGTTTAACGCTGAAAATAAAAGAAATTCAATTAGAAGCAGGCAACCTCAAATTCAATGCTTCAGCATTTCACTACTTAGCCTGTGGCACCTACTGCTAATAAGAAGACTATACTCTGCCAGCATCAGAAACTCTCAGATGGGTTTTGAGTTCATAAGCTTGCATGTATCCATCTGTATTTCTAGAACCACGGAACAATTGTGCGCACGGCATTAATGTAATGAAGTACTCTTACTAATTGAATTGTATAAGTGCGATAACACAGGCTTTAGTTTCGTGTATCACGTATAGTAACTATAACTATTACCATTTACCAGTTCTGAGATGCCACTAAGATGCTGATTTTTCAAACAAACTATGTACCATCTCAGATTGTTTCCTTCAAACCGCCGTCGTCGACTTCCCGGCAGCCTTACCCTAGGCGCTGCTTCAAGGGGGATAGTGGAAGTTCCTCCAAAACTGAACCTTACCCCCGAAGAAAAATCGATCACCCTTCTACCTACCTTTCTTGCTCTCGAAAACTCCTTTTCCCAAATTTTTGGAAAAAAGCTCGGTTCAAAAGTGCACTTTCGACAGTCTTCAGTCAGTTCTATCTCTAATATATGTTTGGTCACCACATTAAGAAATGGTGGTACTGCGCCTGCTCTGCTGAGACATGACTTCGGAATTTAGCCTACATTATCCCCCCATTGTCTGAACATCCTCAATCTTACAGAAGCTGATTGCACGAAGAGTATTAAGACAACAAAATGAAATAGCAAAGTTGTAGCGACAGTTTAAACAACATACGACAACCCTCGTATATATGCTATGCTATAAATTACGTGGCAACCGATGTTACATAGATGGCTGTTCGGCCACAAGAACGAGAAAAACAAAATCAAGAAAAATTTCGCGCTGACAAACAAACTCTGAACAAGGAATCGCTCTATCCTGTAATAACAACAGGTGTAACTGGACAAATCTTTCCAAAGGGGGAGCCGGTTAGACAAAAAGGGCTCTGAATTACTTGAACTCTTTATATGCTTGCAGCTCGCAAGTCGCAATGGCAAACGCAACGCAACAAGCTTTTTTGTTCCCAGCTGTAGTCATACAGTCTATGTGGAGGCTTTTCTCAATAAATATCATAAGAAAAGAAAAAAATTCACAAAAAATTGTTCCATAAAAAATAGCATAAGAATAGTCATAAGTTGGAGTCGGAAAAAACCGGTTACATGATTACAAATATTTGAATGATTCATGGTGGTTGTGTTTGTGTTTCAATGTTCAAAAACATTTGATAGAAACCCTGAATTTCCTCATCTCATAATTTGAGTTGGCAGAGTGAATAAGAGGTATTTAAACAAAAATTCAAACATAAGCTGGCATTATATTTTAAAAATCTCCGAATTAACAACATTTGGATCGGGTAGATCTCGAATGATTAATGAATAATGCTACTTCACATCCACAATATGTTCCAGTCAAGTTCCACTAGCTCACTTTACATTTAGTGCGTGTTCTGCTGGCAAGTCGATGAGTAATGATTCAACTCTCTGCTGTAATGAAAAAATAAATATGCCAGGATTTGATATTTGGCCACACATCTTCGATAAGCGTTCGGGCGAAACATATAGGCAATCTCAAGAAAATATTGAATACGCTATATATGTTATAGTCTGCTCAGCTTGTAATGGAATTATCTAGTTCGAAACGGTTTCAATAAATTTCTGGATGAAATTTCATTTCTTTATGTCGGTTGTGCGGCAGGCTGTTCGCGGGTTGTGAATAACAAACTTTAGTCCGACTGCTCGCTCGCCCAGTCCAATGTAAGTAACTCAATAACGTAACCTAACTGCAAGAATTGAACTTTAAATGCTCATCGAAAAAGTGAAAAATTAAAGGTTTCAGTCCAACTTATAACTAAGATTTTCACGATTCATTGTGATGAAAAGTTTATGCTTCCAACATTACAATATATTATCTCAATAATATAATAATAATATACAATACATATATAATATATATACTACATATCTATTTCAATTTTACAGAAAGCGAAACCATAAATCGGCTTTACGTTGAAGCTGACAAACGGTCAAACATGTGACAATTTGAATTGATGTCTACAGCTCCATTTTACCTCAACAATTGTAATGAAGTTAATCATATTTAATTCCAATCAGGATATTTTTAAGGATTTGTTCTAGGAGTGGGGAATTTTTGCAAATATGAGTAGAAACAAAAAAATCGCCATTTCTTACAAAATATCTGCGGCGAAACCAGAAAATTCTTGAAAATTTGCCTGTTTTGGCAAAAATTTGGGCATCAAAAATCCCGGGGTGCGATTTCGGGAGAAAGGTATTGGAGGGAGGGTCAATTTCTGCAGCCATAACCCTGATAATTCCAAGAATTTTAGCTAAAATTAATTTCTGGCTACTCTGAAATCTGTTTTACCTACAATATTCTAAGGAAACTCAAATAAAAAGTCTCAAAATAGGGCAATGCCGAAACGCCAGTTCAACACGTATGTATAATGATATTAGCAGTCTAAAAGCATTTTCCGTCTAATTGCAATTAGACGAGAATTTCAGTCTAATTGCAATTGGGCTAGTCCAATGAGCATGACCCGAGCATAAATGCTGTTAGACTCGAAAATTTTCAGTCTAATTGCAATTAGACGCTATTGTTCGTCTAATTGCAATTGGGCGAACAAACCTCGTCTAATTGCATTTTGATGTAAAATGTTTTGATTTATGTATAAGAACAGCGATTCACTGTAACTGTATATGGAGAAGGGCACATAAAGTCGAAAAGATATTACGTCATTAAGAATAGCTTTGAAAACATAATATATAGAATTAGAATTAGACTTTGGAAACGTGAAAACTTTAAAGGATTTAAAGGATACTCCAAAGGATTTTGAAAACATATATAGTAGAAATTATCTACAATTTATCAGAATTTGAAGACTTTCAAAAGCTTAAAATTTTCAAATTTTGACTGTCGAACTAATATTTGCATCTCAATTTTTTATACAATTTTTACAATATTTTTTATATTACACGCACACTTTTATTATAATTGCATAGAAACCCTCAAAGTAAAAATGGGTTAAAATAAAAAAGTAACAGTAAACAGTATATAACATTCTTTCAAAACGGTAACAGTAATTTACAAATAACTACGAACCCCCACAAAACCAAACCTTTTATGCAATAAAATGAATTTTCTTGTTAAAATTATTTCCTCCCCAGTGCTCAATACTTGCAATCCAAATTAAAGCTCGATTGGTCAAGGTTTGAAAGTTTTTGGATGTCTTAAAATTAAAAGTTAATTATATATAGATGTGTGCACTAACGTCTTCAAGTTTTCAATATCTAAACGAAAAGTATTTCTACTATATATGTTTTTAAAGCTATACTTAAAATATCTTTTCGACTTTATGTGCCCTTCTCCGTATACAGTTACAGTGAAGCGCTGTTCTTATACATAAACCAAAACATTTTACATCAAAATGCAATTAGACGAAGCTCTGTTCGCCCAATTGCAATTAGACGAACAATAGTACGTTTGATTGCAATTAGACTGAAAATTTTCAGTCTAACAGCATTTCGCTCAGTCTCATGCTATTAGACTAGCCCAATTGCAATTAGACTGAAATTCTCCGTCTAATTGCAATTAGACGAAAAATGCTTTTAGACTGCGACATATATATAGTAAGCCAAAGGAGCAAACACTATGACGTCCATTGAAGAGGGAGAGGTATAAAAAGACATTAAAATATAACTTGACCCGATTTTTCACTAAACTACACAAGTCTGAAAGTTGTTGATGAGCACAAGGAGCACACCTATATGAAGCGAGAACTGAATGACGTTGCTGGAGAACAGGACAAGTCGGGTTCCGCACAAAAAGTTAAAGCCAAATTGCGTCAGAGCACAAAAAATGTCAAACTTTAATTAAAGAAATGTTTCAAGCTGAGCGTAGGAGCTGACTAATGCTAAATCTGCTCTGAAATCCTTACAGCGGAAATCAGTGTTGATGTCAGAAAAATCATATTAATTTATGGAACAGAAAAACTGACTTAATAAGATGAAATTACTCTGTTTTGCCGCCATTAAAGATGTGTTTTTCAATTAAGATTTACTTCCGCAACTGCAGAGAGTAATGATTCGTGAAAAGACAAGACGGTATCAAAGGTATTACATATAATTATACGAAAAATAAATGTTCAACAAACTGAGCACGGTTAACAAGTAGCATCAATAATATAGAAGTTATGTGCTTATCTCCCCCGGCTCCGCAGTCCGTGGTGCAGCAACATTTCTGTCTGCAGTTCAGGAGGTCTGTGGTTCAGTCCCAGTGGTGCCAATTTTTTAAAAATGGAAATCTTTTAGGTATACAATTATGCAGACTTGAAATGTTAACAGTATTTCGGTTTCCTCACTCCAGATGACAGTCTAGACCCCGAAATGAAACCTCAGTCTAGACCCGAAAAAAACTAATTCGTAAATTCATAGATTCAATCGTTATTTTATCAAATGTGCAAACCCTCCCAGATTTTGCTGCAACGCACGTAATTCCCTTCAATTCAATAACTATATGAAACGAAGGCGCGACAATGATGATTATTTCTGCCCACGATGCCTTCAAACATTACATTATGTTTCTGTTGAAAAAAACTAAACTGGATTTCACAAGCTTATGCCGTAACTTCAAATGTGGAATAACCATCTGTAAAACTTCACTTCAACTGAATATAGACGAAGACAGATTATTCGCGTAGGGCAATAGTGTAGATGGAAAACAGGATCAGAAGGATCCAAAAGACTGGATGTAACCACCTCACTTTTGTTTAAAAATCAAATGAACTTTTATCAACCAGTGCTACTTTCACCTGACTGTCATAAAATATTAAAAATCCTAAAGTAATTAATGAATTAAAAGCTAATGAAAATTAAGCTCACCGGTATCGGGGTAGGCACAAGCGTTTCTTGTTTTCCTGAGACAAGGGTGATGATATGTAAAGGTAGTGAGGTTCTGGCAGGAATCCAGCTAGTGTACCAATTAGCCAGTTAGGTTTGAGCAACCAGAAAATAACTAGAATACAGCAACAGAGAAGTACAATAAAAACCACTGCGCGCGCATGCGTGGTCTGTGAATAGACAAGATTGAGCTCAGAGTGCATCAATATTCACGCGCTTTGAGGGAAAGAATAAGTCGAGCATAATGGAGGCCCTCTTTAGGGGCTATCTTATGCCATTTGCTGCAAAAAGTGGTCCTTGGTATTGTAGAAGAGTGTCTGACGACAAAAACTATGAACTTTTGCTAACTTTTGAAATGTCTGCTTCAAAAAAAGAAGTATTGGCGGCCAATTGGTTTTAAACAAGTCTAACTTAAATCAACCTGCACGTGAAGGAAAAGTGAGAAGCGACAGAAAGCCGAAGTAAAACACATCCAGCGCCTCAAGCTTGAAGAGTTCCACTGACGCAAGCAGAACAGCTGGCAGGCAGCGAGAGATAGGCCTACTCGAGAAAATAAAATGTAGCCTAAAACGGATCTGGTAGTAGTTCTGGTTTGAACCAGTTTCCTATAGTCATAAAAAGCCCAGTAACGGTGTAGCATATGTCGAGTGTCAATCTCTAAACTGATAACGCTAGCACTGCCACCTCCTTCGAAGCAAAGAGTTTTCTACTGATTAAGACTAACGTTTGTGCTACAAGAAAGCACCAACTCAGATAGAAATTTTCCCAGTTCATATGGGCTGCTATTATATAATATATAGGTATATATGTTACAGTGCTAGTTCATTTCCTTAAAATCCCACGTAGACTTTACCTGCCCTCTATTGAAAACTAATTCAAAGGAGTAAAGCCAGTTCAAGCCAGTCTGAATTCCAAACATTCCCAGATATAACCATTAAGAGACACCTAAAAATAGAACTCTTGTCCAGTCATGCAAATATAAAAACTGGCAGCCGTCGTAATTCGGCTAATATATATGTTAGTGATTTCAACAATCCCATAAGAAATTTTGAGCTTTGAGCAATGGAGCATAGCTTGTGATCGCAATCGAAATATATCTAGCCAAACAATTTACCTCCAACAGGAATAATATCCCGATGAGATTTTTTAAGACGTCAAGACACAACTTCCTAGTGTTTACGCCTTAGTGTTTGAGGCCGGCCGGTCGACGTCGGGATGCAAATCAACAATCAGAAATTTACAGTTTAGCTTAAAATTAACTCCAAGTCTGACTATACTACAGAGTAGAATATACGCCTAAACTACTTAGCTCAACATCTCCTACTGTTGCAGGAATACTACAAATTTTATTCACAACAAAATTTTATTCACAACAAACTAAAGCTTTATTGGGAAATAACAAATACTCTCGGGCTCTCGGCTTTTGAAAACATCCACATTTAGGCTCACGGATTTATAGTTTCATACTCAACGTTTCTTCATCATCTTCCTACTCCTGAGAGTACTGGATATGTGTCAAGGTGGATCACAGTTTGGAAGCTGGACTGGAGCTGTATACACAAAAAGGGAAAAGCCTGGTTTTAGTCTGTCTAGTGCAGCTAGCTTGCACATACATATATATATTTTTCTGAAGTAACCATAAACATTCGAAAATCAATGTCTCAGCAGTCATAATAGCTACACTGCAAACGGCTTCGATAGAAGGGCGGCCTACCGGCCGAGGGGTTCGGTCGGGCCGGCCAGTGATCTACCACTCAGCCCGCGGCCGGTGTCGTATACTATGCTATTTTGTCATCTATATGTTAAAATGTCACCTAAGCTAACTTATCAGTTATCATAGAAAAGGCTCGCTATTTTTAATTACATTGGATAGCTCTTGCAAAGACAATTGTTTTAATATAAAATAATGTTATAATTAAGATAGTTGCAGCTGTTAATTAACACTTAAAAATAACAAAGGATATTTTCAAATTTTAAGGGAAACCAATCATGTTGTATATCATTCGAAAGCAATTGACGACGCGGATTCGACGGCGAAAAAACCAAGCGACTAATTGGAGTAGCCATACGTAATAGATTAAAATCGCAATACGTAATAGCTCGAAATGAATCCGCCTCGCCAAGAGCTTTCGAATGATATATATGACCCGCGACCAGCGACCCACGACCCGAGACCCACGGAAATTTCGTCGACCCACTTCTTAAATTTGGACATTTTTGCATATTTAAGTACTCTAGAGCATGCATCGACCAAAATTTAAACTTTAAAAAGTACGTAGTGAAGTCTTAAAACTTTCAAACAAAAATTTGGAGTTCACAGCTAACTTACAGCATGTTTCATCTTCTTTTTCGTTGGTTCTGAGTATTAGAGTTGTTGGCCGGCCGAGGAAAACCCGGGCGACCGGCCGGCACACTATGCCGACAATCCGGCCGGCCGGCCGGTCTTCAGAAAAAGGATACTACTTGATTTTATCTGTTATCCATAACCAGGAGTATTAACTGTATGCATCAATTAATGCTAAATATTTTGCAAAATACACGAAAAATAGGGCAAAACTGGTACCGGCCGGCCTTTTTTGACCGGTCGGCCTGTTTGATCCGGCCGGACGGCCGGCCGGGTTGACAAGCTCGGGTCCGGCCGGCCGAGTCAAAAAACCGGCCGGGCAACAACACTACTGAGTATGCTATGCTATCGCGAAAGTGTTGGGAGCAAGATCTGTCAGTAGAATCAGTATTTAGGCAAAGTTTTGAAGATCTTTAGTTTAAAGCCTGTTTTCTCTTTATTAGTACCCCCCCCAAATGGTCTTCTCCTCCCCCCGTTCATTTTTATGCGTTTGTCTACTCTGTAGTGGCTCACTTCTGATGCCCCCCCCTCCCTAATACGATTCCAACCACTTCCTTCGAAAAAAAGTTCAGTTATTCATTGCTATTTATTTATACAGCTGAGTAGCAACTACCGCAGGAGTGTTTATTTATATAACGCTGTCCACTCCTTAGATATGATAGCAAACTGCCATTTATATCATACCATACACTTTATTAGCACCAAGAAAATTAGGAATGATTATCGCTCTTTATGTCGAAATTTCAAGGTTAACATTATATAATTATTTATTGGAAGCAGCTCACGCTCTTTACGGAAAGATAGATTTGCAGGCTGTTGCAATAAGCTGTAAACATTGTTTTCGGGCAAACAGTTTGGCAATCAATGCAGAAGAATTAAGGCTTTGCTTAAAAAATACATATTTATGCCAATGACTATGTCCGGGAGATATTACTGAAATATTTTTGACTGAAGATTCAAGACAGAAAAGAAATAATTTTATCATAAAAACAATATTATAATGTATAGACATACAAAAGACTCAAAAGTTAAGAAAAATTGAAAATTTAACAAATTGTAAAAATTTTCTGGTGAAATCAGCCCAAAATTTAGCACAAAGATAGTGTGAACAAAAATAACTTTTGACCCGCGACCCGCGACCAACTTCCAACTCTGTCCATGCCTATCCTATCCTACCTATAGAGTTGGGACCGGTTCCAATTTTCAAAACCGGTTCCGGTTCCGGTTCTAGAGTACCGGTTCCGGTTCCGGTTCCGGTTCTAGCTTCCGGTTCCCGGTTCCAAGTACAAAATTCTAGTTACATTTTAACATTATTTAATATTGGATGCAGGCCCCCAGCAGGGGTTATACAATCAAAATTATAAAGCAATACTGCAAAGCAATTGGAATAGGTAATGCGATAATAACCAACTGGGTTTAACATTTTTTGTTTAGGATTTTAAAGTTTTTGCCTTACCTTGAAGTTGCTCCATTACAAATGCTGTTACTATATGCACAACATACACTAAAACTTGTAAAAAACTTAAAAGTTTAGTATGGTCGAACAAATTGTTTCGATTATTCACGGTGACATTCTACTGTGCATCTAAATGCAGACAGCGCCTTCTGAACAGAATCTTGTAAACTGCACAACGTTTCAGTAAAACATACATGCTGAGAATTGAGATATACTGGAGCTTAAAGTTTTATTTCTTTAAAATAGTACAGCGTCAGAAGCAAATAGTTTCCAAAACATTTAAATGCATTTGAAATATTTAAAAGCTGAAAGCCAAATTGGAAAGAAGAACATATATATTAAAGTTATATTTAACGAGGAAATGTACAGTCGCTTGATTACACAAAATAGCTAACAGATACTTCTACATGCTGTTCCATTATTTGAACTTTGACTGACTTTCGTGTCCGTTGCCGATAGCTTAAAAATAAGAAAATAAGTACTCAACTTTCGAAGTTTACTACTCCTCTAAGATTTACTATTTTTTATAAAATCTTGCGTGCTGACAACACCACCTTCCATTTACCAATTTTTTGAGAAGATATACACAATTTCCGACTACATCCCATCGAGCTCTCATCTTTTCTATGAGGTTAATATTCAAATATGTAAGCTGGTTAAAGTTTTCATTCGGCGATGTATCGTTCACGTCTGAACGAAAGTGCCCGTCTTTCATAATTACAATTGGAATTTTAGAACAGAAAATTTCAAAAATTCGTTAAACTTAATTTAGAAACATTTTCACAACTGCATTTTGTAATACACACAAAATTACTTAACAAAATTTGAAAAATCAGAAGCATGAAAACAAAAAATTACGAAATTCCTTCCGGAATAAAGGAAGTAGAAATTTTCCCTTACAATATATGCATGGTCCTAATTTTTCAAGTATGTTTAACATTTAATTTTTGTCTTAGCAACAGATGGGATAATGTCACTAGTGTTGATTCAAAGAAACATTTGAAATTTCTCTTAATTCTATGCCTCGGCTTCAGTGAAACCTGAAACGTGCCTCGATCGCCTGAAAAGGGAAGCGGTGAGTTTGTGTCACCTTCAGTGGAAGCTGAAGCTGTCGTTTTCAGTTTAGTTAGGGTCTAAATTTATTCCATGGAGTGTCAGCTTCAGTTTCAGTTCCAATAATTGTACCTTCATTTCGCGTTTAGTTTGAAACTGTTAATTATTATCGGTCTCATCCTACATATTTCGCCTTCAGGTCTAAATTTGGTTAGTTTCAGTTCAAACAAGATTTTTAGTTTCAATTTCAGTCACTAGCTTGAAAAAGACAATATGAATGGCAACCATAAAAACAAAATCCAGCTTTTGCAAAATTTAAACTACTGCAAAAAAATTACTTCAAGTCTATTTTTTAAGAGTGGAACCGGCCGGTTCCAAATCCTACCGGTTCCGGTTCTAAAATTCCTTCCGGTTCGGTTCCGGTTCCAACCGGTTCTAGTGGAACCGGTCCCAACTCTACCTACCTATACTTTGAAAATTTCCTGTTAATTAGCAGCTAATTAGCCTTAATTACATCAAAACAATCCCCTTTGCAGGAGCTATCCAATGCAATTAAAAATAACGACCCTTTTCTATGATATATAAGATAGCTTATTAGATGACATTTTAGCATATAGGAGAAAATATAGTATACGACACCGGCCTGTAAAAACCCTCACTTCAGACCCTCATAAACGTGGCACGCAACACACCTTGACTTAGCCTTCTGCTATTCCGCAGCTATTCTTAAACTTTTTGGTGCAGTCCAGGGTCAGTAGTTTATCAGACTTATCCAGTATATATTTACATTCCGTGTTCTATTAAAAATAAACGATTATCTCAGAATAGCAAGATTTCCGAAGCAAAAATAGTTCAAAATAACACTTCGTGCATCTGCCTTTACCCGTCACCGTAAGTCCACAAATCCAGATTTGTGGCCGTTCATAATAAAATAGATTAACTTTGAAGCATTCATGTAGATAAACGGTCGGCCACACGACAGCGACCTTGAGCCTTTTTTCCAGCAATTGGCTAAAGTGGTCTCACATGTATTCTGTAAAGTTTGTGAAGAAAAAGACGAAAACAAACCCATAAAGTTGAAAAGATTATATATAATTCAACTTAGATTCAAATGTTGATAGAAGGAATCGAAGAAAAACGAAACCTATTTAAAATATCAAATCAGACCCACACAAAACCATATCTGCTTGATTGTACTCACGTTTCTAAAAGCACGCAAACACTTTGGCTTTTAATAAGAGTTAATCAACTGTACAACAGCATAATAAACCCAGGATCAATAACGGCAACAGTCATATATAATTGCACTAAATTGTAGCAGAGTATGATAGGCCACAACAAAACGGTCATCCCTTTGGTGGGAAGGGCCTTCAACAGCCAACCAGACGCAACAAACAATTCACCGCCAAGGGAAGTGGGAAGGAAAAAGGATCAATAGATTTTGCTTGTTTTCGAAAAGGGACCTAGTTTAAGGGAAAAGGCATGCATGAGATCATCTGGCGGTCGACAACGGCCAATCAGATTCTGCTGATACAAGCCTGTATTGTCACTCCTAACATAAGGGGGTGACCTCTTCTGAAGACCCCACATCTCCAAACGGGACCCAATTTTCCGAACCTTGTACCAAGCGAGGGAAGTGTTTGCCGATCCCTCCCACCCAACGGGGGAAACAAAACATTCATGCACTATTAACACTAACAAAACATCCGATCATTATTACGAAACAAAAACAAGAAAAGAAGTATAATGGCATACTGTTTCCTAACTGCTATTACAGAATCTTGATAACGGTAATCCACAAGCAATCGTATAGAACGTCGATGAAGCTAAAGACATCTATGTGTGCTAAATAGGGGAAGGCAGTTTTTATGCTCCAACGGAGCAACGCAGAAACTTAGAAAAGGAGTGTTCTGTGTCATTTGGTGCCATAGAAACGTGTCTACTTAGTTTGTATTGGTCGCAAACTTGCCACAATTTATGAAAAATTTTTACGCAAAAAGAAAATGGACATTATCCAGTGCGTCCAATAATGGCATACATTTCAATGTTAAGACATAAAAGCAATAATACTGTTCAAAATTAGCTTGACAATGTCCATTACATCATTACATCAGATGTTAACGGCAAACTATTGCTATCCATTATGTATATAACTAAAAGAAATGTTTAGTATTCAAAACAACACTAAATACAAATACAACTTCATACTTCTGCTCATGAATCAGCTTTGAAGAAGTACATAACCTTGAATAGTCCCTATAGTTTCAATCAGTCTGCGGGTTCCTTCATGCAATCGGGTTGCTGGTAAAAGACAGTCAAATCCATAAATATCAATCAAGATTAGATACAACATAACGAAACGAAAACGAGAAAACTCCGACAACTGAACAAAACTATAACAATGACCAATTAAAAATAACAAAATTTACAAACGGCGACAATCATCTATTACCAAAACCAAACTGAAATACAACTACAGAAATGTATTAAACAAAAACAAAAGTTATGATTATTTAAACAATCTCCACGGAGGAAGTTAACAAAAAACGAAATAGAATAGAATGGAAATTCCTGCAAATTTGAAGACGGAAAACTTGTTCGTGAAGGCTTATCTATGAAAAGGAAAGTTTGCTTGAATCAGTTTACAATAAAGAAAGAAGGCTACGTTTTACCAAGAGTACATAAAGAGTGTGACAAGCGCTACACTTTTAGTTATAAGGCTGGGGACATCATCTGCACGATAACTGCTGACCCCCAACCAAATTGGATCCAAGTTACCCCCCACCCCACAAATGAGTACCTATGTACTGCACATTTGTGTACCATCACTCGCTTGTACGTTATGTGTAGAAGCCAAAAACGTTCTATCAGAAGCTGACCACTTTCGAGCGACAACGCATAAACATACAAGCGAGTGATGGAACACAAATGCGTACTAGGTACTCATTTGTGGAGGGGGGGTCACTGGAGCCCAATTTGTGGGGGGGTCAGCCGTTATCGTGCAGATAATGTCCCCAACCTAATGTACTATTGGCGTAACCACCCAACCACCCGTACAATCCACACGACTACCCTCTAGGGTATAGATAACTAAACAAACATACAGTCAAAAACAAAATTCATTACAATCAGTCAAGAATTAAATCAATTAAAACTAGACATAAGATTGTATTGCCACGGTATTAGAAAAACATAATCATGTGGAACTAAAAGCAGGGTAGCTTCTAATTCCAAAGGGAAATATACTAACTAAAAAATTTCCCAGTGACGTAGTCTTGTCAATAGAAACATAAGTATCAAGACCAGAAAATCTGAAAAACGAAGAAAAACTGACTAGACTTTTAGGATTTTAGCAATACTCAAGGTTTTATTTAGCTACATTTTTGGTACACAGCGTGCGCCACGTTTGGTGCCGAGTTTTGCCTAAAACTTCTACAAATCCATTCCCCCCCCAATAAATTATGAAATAAGAACTGTCGACATAAATGCGACCTCAAGTCAGGATATCAGAATGTGCCATCATTATAGCCATCACAGCTGTTCGTATAAATCGAAGGGATGTAACTTCATCTGCTCTACGGAATCTATAAATTCACAATTTAAAAAAATAACTGACTTTTGTAAAGAGGGGTATTGTTTGTCACTTTGTCATCAACAAATATATCGCATTATTAATTCACTGTCACTTCAGCTTGGATACAAACTCCTTCTAGCTTGGTGCGACTGTTGTCTAGTTAACAGGGAATAAAACGATAGAAACTCACCAAGAATCCATTTTTCAGATACACAAATAGTATCTCCTGTGCGACAGCGACGAGGACCTACACAAATACTAGCTCGCAAATAACCAGGAGAAATCTGCAAATGGCACAAAAAAGCATTTTATTTTTATGTATATATATATTTTTAAAAATAAAAAATTAGATGGCTACTGTATCAACTATCTGGAACTGGTTGAGACGCTTGTAGAGTGAATTACATATGTATATTTTGAAAGCATAAAGGCCGGGACGCAAACGGAAAAAGGACGAACGGAGAAACGGAAACTTTCTCCATTTTCTCTGGTCATGCTTGAACGAGCCAACGGACAAACGTATAACGGAGATTCAACTTTCCGTTGTTTCCATAGTTCAGCCTTCTGATTGGCTGATGGCTACGGTAGACGACGGAGCAACCGAAGCAAGTGCAAAGGGGAGGACTAACGGAGAAACGGAAGAAAATAATGTCAATTATTTAAAATAGTTTATTTTTCCACAACTAAATATTTTTGCAAAATTGTTGACAATAAAGTCAGGAGTTGCTACTGAATAATTTATAAGAAAGACTTGGCTGCTACAAAGTAATTTAAATTGTTTAACATTTCCGTTTAAGTCTCCCATCGGACCTGGCTTTGGAAAACTTTGAAAAGCTCCTACTAAGTAAAAATCCGAGCATACATGCATATTTTGTAGGCACGCTAGAGGGTCAAAAATTCCAGAAACTCAAACCAATTCTTAAATTTTTGTAAAAGTTTGTAATCCGCGAGTTCTACTAACATCCCATCAAAAACTCCCATCCCCGACTAGGTGTATATATACATTTTGGTTACAACTATAAGCAAATAAATAAATGACTCTATCTATCAAAGCAACTACAGTTAGAGAAATGAAAATCAAACGTGGACACGTTTGATTTTCATTTCTCTAACTGATATCATCGTATCCTCCGGGATCCGTGGACTTGTGGCTGTTTTGACTGTATCTGTCCTACTATCAAAGCAACTACAGTAGAATTAGAATGTAAGTCGTTACAAATTCCAATGCCAGTTCCGCTGTACTTACTCTGGCACCGCACAGTTTCAAGAGTTCCACTAAATCTTCCCTTGGCGGAGAAGAGTCAGGACTGACAAAGATGCTACCACATTCTGAAAACAGTTCCTGACAGCCGAAACTGCGCCGAGCACACTAAAATAAGAAATGACTTTGGAACGGAATATACTTCACTATCATCGTTATCCAATACAGAAAGAATTAGGTGATAGTCAACAAGCTGAAATGATTGCGAGCATTCTCATGTTACAATTAGATCGATTCAGGAGAAAAATCAAACATCGCTGGAACATGGCAGTGATTTACCAATAGGAAAGTCTGTACTCATTCATTATAGTGGAATGCTTCTGGGAAGGTATTTCATTCGGCAGCGCAGCGGCACACTGGTAAAAGTCTAATTGGACAGACACAAAAGTTAGATTGTGCAAGTGCAAAAAAGGTGAGGTTAGTGAAATACCTCAACAATAGGATAGACATCAGTTACTTCAAATTCTTCCTCTCGCAACCAGCATCCAGCTTCCAACGATCTGATAACCTTAAACAAAATAAAAAAGCAGTAATGCAATAGCGTCAGAAAGCGGAAATATGAACTAATCTGTAATCTGCAACTAAACAACAGCTCTGGCTGCACAAATATACCCAGGGACGATTTTTTTAGTTGCCCCGATTGCTGCTTTCTAGCTATAGTAATCGCTTGACAAATTTGGAAAAAGTAGGTAAAATCCAGGTTACGCACACATTTCAGCTTATTTCTCTATAACGAAGAGCGATTTCACAATAAATATAAAATCGTTCCCAGCTATTTGATGGAGGTATCGAATGATATAACCGATGTCTCGCGAAAAAAATTACTTGAGTCTGCAAAAATTCTGGAAAAATTATACTTCTTCTAAAATTAGTTAGAAATATTTTAGAAAAACAACATTAGTTTCTTGGCATGCATTAAAAAGAGAAAATGTCAAGCTACATTTTGATATAAAAATGGCTTCTTAACTCCAAGTAATGAATGAGTTATAATGGTGCAAACGTTATGTGGCCAAAGGGAATCACCACCTTAAGAAGATGCTTTTAATAAAAGATTGTCCACAAAAATTAGATCATATTGTCACGAACGCTTTGGTAAGTTAACTAACAAACTTAGGCAAAGAATTTATTAAGTACCGTTGACTTTTGGATTCGTCTCCTGGAAAGTTAGTTATGAGCTCAATAAAGCCAAAATCAAGGTTTTATGCATGGTATGCTACATGCATGATGTACCTATGCAAAATGTACACAGGAGTCTATAGAACGTAAACTCAGCACTGAGCAAACTTACCCACTCTAACGATACAATCCAACACCCTCTAGCAATCCCACGCAGCAGATTTAATGTTCTTCGTTTCTCCGAATTTCGGACAACATGACTAGTCTTTGCGGTGACATCTGATTCCAGTATAAATCCTCCCAGATACTTCAGTACACCCTTAACTATGTCTTGCTCCCTAGAAGTGGCAACTCATTTTTAACAGACACACAAATCATGTAAGACAAAATACTTGTACAATATGTATAAAGTACAGTAAATATGTAGCAACTTGAATTTTCTGTTCCTAAACAAATTTTTCATGTTTCTACAATAATTTATCAGGGTATTTTTACAACTGAAGAAGCCCCCCCCCAAACTTGCAACTTCCACTGATTTTTGCTTTCCACCGGATTTTGGCATGCCCCAATTTCAGCCAAAATAAGCAATTTTGAAAATTCTCTGAAAATTGTTCCATAAAAATGTCACTTTTAGCTTTAAGCTCGTTCAGGCGTAAATTTCTTTCCCACCCACCCCCCCCCCCCTGCATCCGGGAGCCCTCTCCGGAAAAGAATCCCTAAAAATACCCCGTTTATGGCCGATGTTCACATTTCAATTCCTAATGTTAATGCTCTAGAAATGGTGTTCAGATGGCGAATCCATGAAAAGGCAAAATCATACAAGCACAATGTTGTGACATATGATGCCAATGCTGACAATTCTTTCAATGTATATATATGAGACAAATTATTACGTAATCAGTAAATTACACAGTTTCTTTCTAAACTCACTCTCGATGTAGGCTAGACATAACAATGCTGGTAACTCGTCCTCTACGCTTGTTCATAATCAATGGCATCGACTGGCAGTTTCCAGAAATCCCCGGAACACGACGTCGTCTTGGGGTAGTAATCTCGTCAGCGATACTCTGATCTGACTCGTTGACTGTAAATATGCTACTGGCAAACGTTTTCCTTCGCTGTTTGTTGGTTTGGGCCTTTGTGACCGAGGTTGCTGGGACGCCATCTAGAGCTCGGGAGGTTCCAGCCGTAGACGGTTGGTTGGCCTCATTTTCAGCCCTTGGGTTAGGACGAGATTCCTTCGATCCAGGCTGAGGCAATGGTCGAGTCAATTTCTTGTTCTTCTTTACTGTTGCAGTTTCTTCCAACGATATGACCGGTTGTTTCAGCGACTGAAACACATCATCGAATACCGATTTCTTTCGAAGAGCGGGGTCCGCTTTTGGGCCAGGCACTCGTTCTCGCAAAGGCTGCTTGCCCACTGTCAAACGTCGTCTGGCAACACCAGAGCCCTTGGCGCTGTCGCGACAGCGCGGCGGAGTCCGGTTGCCCTTGCGAAAGGAAGCTGGAAGCATGGCCTGTCGTTCACTCTTATTGGAACGAACACTACTTCCTCCCGTTATCCGAATGACAGTGGGCGGTACTTCAGACTCGCTGGTCGAAGCCCCATCAGCCTCGTCAGAGAGGGGCGAAATGACTGCCATAGCAGCGGGTGATCTCCTGCTGGGCGACGAAGTGGAAAACAGTTTCTTTTTTCTAACTGGAGAGACAGGACCCGGATTTCCGCTGGTCGAAGTCGCCGTTTCCGTGCCATTTTCTACAATATCAGTATCAGCAGACTGTGCAGTGTTCTGTTCCTCCTCAGTCGAACCGTCCAGGCCCAAAAACAATCTTCGTTTGTCCGTATCCAGTGCCCTCACAATCGTCCGCACATTTTCAACAACATTAAACAGATCCGTGGAACTGCCTGAAGACCGCACCGATGAGGACGTTTCGTGACCAGAATCTTCCCCCTCAGGACACTCTTTGCCGGATTTTCTGGACTTCCGACTGCGACATCCGGAGACAGTCCTACTCAGACTGGGATCGCCTTCGCTCTCCACCGTTTCCAGGATACGCTGCCGGGTGGCCAGATCCATGTTTCGTACGGCCTGCTGAACCAACTCCAACAGATCCTCCAAGTCAGAGGAAGCCGAGGAATCGCTCAGAAACTGATTGGAGCGTCTCAGATCATTTGCCAGCGACTCGCAGACCTCTGAAGGAACGGCGGCCAAATGTACAGTCTTGGAGGACGGGCCCGCTATTGTCTGCTGGGGGATTACAGTGGAAGCGGGGTCGCTCAGTCCGTTACCACCAGTCAGAGTTTTACGTCTGCCCAAGCAAAGTCCCAGTCGTTTAGGCCTTTTGACAGCTGCTGGCTCAGGCTCCTTCTCAGCTAAAGTAGGCTGCTCTGAAACAGCCACTGCAGAGCTTCCATCCACATTTTCAGCCGGCTGAGCGGTGGTTGAATTCCCAGAGGACCCATCTTGTGGCATCGGACCCACATCCATACATCCAAAATCAACAGTTTCCGGAACAAATTCGCCAGTTATGTTCGCTTGGCCCATCAGGTCCATATCTGCTTCACAGGTTTCAGGCACAAAAATATTTTCAGCACCATTATCCGCAGCATTCCCCATGTTCACGTCCATGGTTTCGGGAACAACACCGCCCCCTTCTCGCATGTCAGCCATGTCATAATCTCCCAGCGACACTGAGGCCGTTTCCAGTACAAGCAGATCACCATCCGGCTGGTTATCTTGAGTATGAACGGTAGACGACAGAAATACACTGCGATTCATGCAAACATCCCCAGAGCTAAAACACACAAAACACAAACATAATTCGCGTCAAAGTTACCCACCGGTGGGTAATTCGCGCTATAACTGCTAGTCATCGTTACCCACCGGTGGGTAATTTATACTTGTTTTTGGCTAGCTCTTCTGACATATTGGCTTAGTCTAATGTAATAGTTTTTGGCTATTGACAACTATAAAAGAAAAATTACATTTTTAGCGGGCGGTTACCCACCGGTGGGTAACTAATAACTATGGCACTGTGGGGACACAAATTCTTAAGTCATATAGTTTTTTGCAAAACTCCTACGCGATGCCTTTGGTGGCCACATTTGCCATATAAGACTAAAAATAAAGTCGAATAGACCCACGCGACAATTCAAATCTTGGTGTAAAAAGCTGTTTGTTTGCCCTCCAAGCTTCAACTAGCCATTTTATCCCAAATGTCGACTAGATGTTATAAGCCAACATTTGTAACAAGTACTGCAGTTCAACATCGCATAAACAATGCATTAACGTCGAAACACTCCTATTGGATAGCTACTAGTGGGTAACCGCATGGGTAACAATGGCTGGGGATGAATAGACTGCCATTTGGTCAACTGTTCCCCACCGGTGGGTAACAGTGCGCTGAGCATGCCACTGACCTCAGCATGTGGCCAACAATAACAAAAACGTAATAGCACTTTACTGCTGTACCAGAAACGTTTTATCTTGCCATTGACCGGGGCTAATTTAGTGTACAGAGGTAGTTGTCGCGAACGTGTTAACAAAACACAAGTTACAAAACAAATCCACAAATTTCGAAACTTAAAGCAAACGACATAGCTGATATAGTGCCGACGGCCAAAAGGCTTGAGATAATATAACTACGCACAACAAACAGCGAAAGTAAAATGATTAAAACTAAAAGTATCAAGTTGACAGCCAACTAACCTGTCAGATGTATTGGCAATACGAAAGCCGTCGGGTAGAAGAGATGGATTTAACACAGAAGCTTCGCCGCTTGTATCTGAGTTTTCCGCAGCAGGAACACGGGCTTTCAAAAATGGTGAATCATGATTTGCATCATCTGAAACCCGTTACCCGTGTACGTATAATGTTGCACGTAATATTAAAATTGTACGAAAACATGGTGTATATAATTTCCAAATTGCATGAGTTCCAAATTCAATACTGCAGGTACATAATCCTAAAACATGAATAAAATAAGAAAAACGTCAGGGTATTTTTACCGGGGGGAGGCGCCCCCTCCGTAATTGACCTCCCCCCCCCCCAAAAATACCTTCCCCCCGAAATGGCCGCCCGGGATGTTTTGAGGGCCCAAATGTTTGCCAAAAAAGGCAAATTTTCAAAAATTTTCTGGCTTCACCCGAGATTTTTTCGTAAAAATGACTATTTTTAGCTTAAATCCTGGCATTTTTGAGAACTTTTTGCCTTTTACCCTGTAAAATACGCCAAAAAATACCAAGTTTTAGCTCATGTTTGCAAAAAATCCCCCCCAAAAGCCCTAAAAATACCCTGAACTTGCTACGTACCAAATAGTTTCTTTCGAAGAACGTCTCCCAATGGAGTGGCAATGGCAGGCGGCGAGCAGAGAACACCTCCAGGACCTTGAAAAAAGAAAAGTTGCATCAGTTTAAAAGCACTCACCCTCCACTCACTAAAGAAAGACAGATAACGATAAGCGATAACGCTAACAGATTTGAATCACGCAGCCTCACTAATCCTACCACAACAGCCTAAGTTTCAGACTCTTTCCATTATAACTGAATGCATGGCAGATACTTTGGTTATTCTGTTGAATACCAACTCAACTATGTTCCTGCCGAGTAAATTCTTATAGCGTTTCTACAGTCTACCTGACAAACACAAAGCAGCAGTATCTATTTGATAAACCTCCAAAAATGAATACAAACAGTGAGGCCTGTAAGATCTAATTATTATCTTTATCTAATCAATACTATTAAACTAAGATGGATTTGAAAGTATATATAAAATCCTTAATTCTGTGGTCCCTTCAAACTACGAAATTTCACGTTTTCCGAACATAACTGGAAAATATGCGATTGCACCAAAACGAAAGGTTGCACAGAATCATGAAAGCTCATCAATCAATCAATCAATCAATAGATTGTGTATATAGGGCATTGTGTATATTGGACATCTTTAAATCCCCTTTTTAGCGTATTTTGCTTTTTTCATGCTTCCAAAAGGGCCAGCGTCAAACTAAATAGTACATGTAGAAATCTTTCACTATACCGTAGACTGATACCTCTTTGGTGTCTAAGTTCACACCTAATTTTATCCACCGGAGAAGCGCCAGAATGGAAATTTTAATGCGAATGCCAAAATTTTCCAAAAGTTGGACGGACGATTCTTCAAATTTAAGGTAGCATTGCTCTCCATCCAACCGTAAGGAATGCAGCAAAGCTAATGCCGTGTATGTTGATTGGCATGGCAACTTACATTATGCCAAATCGTAATGTTTTCAGTGCACAAACAACTAAGATAAATGTTTAAGTGCTTATGTTGGGCGTCGCTAAAATCGGAGGATCTAATATTAAACACTTAAGCAACCAAGCTGAAAGATTTTAAAGTGATGATTCCCTTTGGGCAAGTATTGTTGGTTAACGGCAAAAATAAGGGTGAAACTGTCCAAAACACTTATTTTAGCGTTCTAACACCCTCCGCCCAATTCCATTTCAAAACTTCTACATTCCAATTTTTGAGTTCGACGGAGTTGCTAAAAAGATAAAGGATGCCCTTGGAGAATTGTCCCACCCTTGCAGGGTATAGGGTGCCGGTGCTCATCCCCGGTTTCATTGCCCTTGAGCCGAGCCAGTGTCACCTCAAAAGATGACTGCAACCGTGGAGGCCAGCTCCTCAAGGCAAATGCCCAACATAGACAGTTTCCTGTTACCTTCCACAGTCGTGGCACCCATTTACCAACCCATTAAGGATGGACAGCTGGGTTGGCTAGAGCCCACGGCGCATGTGCTTAGTCCTGTGCTCAAGGGGACTTGTGAAAGCCTTGTGGCAGCGGGGATTCCAATATGGAACTATCTGATCCTCCAAAGTCGAACGCCCTCACGGTCTCGTGACGCCGAACTCGGCCGCCACGGCACACAGTTGATAGCAGCATCATAGTTATTACTCTATTCCTTCAAATATATAATTTCGTTGTGCTTTACGTTTTTGCTTTTTTAAGCAAATTTCTAGCTATTCTCTATCATAAGATATAGCCAACCTTCTTATTTTGGCGCCCAAAGTTTTCGTTTTTGCAGAAACCTTCTTTTCCCTATTCATGGACCATCGCGGAGGCTATCCAACATGGTTAGAGCAGCTCAGAGCCGCCGCACATCCCGACGGGGCCCTTCGATAACATGTCCAGCCTTAACCTACTTCCCAGGTGTCGGCGCCGGGCTTATGGGCTTAGTGGAGGAGCTGAGCAAGGTCCACCTCTTGGGCCCCGCAGGAAGGACAGGCCGGGGATTGGGCAATCCCCATTTGAAATTGTTGCTTAGCAAGGATAGTGCAATGATCCTTGCAACGCAACTTAGACAGAATTACACGCTCCTTCCGGGAAAGACCGCATTCTTGGGACTTAGGCACCGGTAGGTGTTCCGGGTAGATACTTTCGTTGTCGTACGGCCCCGCAGCAACGACATTTCTCCCGGATGTTTCGTATTATGGCGGCTTTGGCAATCAGCATATCGGTGTCAGATCGTCTTCGGTCAAGAGAGAGGACACATTTGGCTTTTATATCAGCAACCTCGTTTCCCCAGACCCCAACGTGACTGGGTAACCATTGAATGGTGATATGGGTACCACCCGACCCGATCAGATTAGCCCAGATATCTCTTTCCAGAGTGGACATCGGTTGTAAAGGGCCAGACCTGAGCCTCTGGATTAGTGATCTGGAGTCTGTGCAGACCCTGAGTTCTGACAACGGGTTGGGGTTGTTCCGTTTTGCAGAAATCAAATAAAACATTACTATCTAAGTTACGAAAGCCGTAAAATTGAACTATAGGCACCGATTTGAAGGTCTCACAGAGGGACAAGTATCGAACGCATGCTGCTATCATAAATAATGTAGTTTTGCAAAAACACGACTAAATTTTTTCAGCGATTGTGGAGAAATTACTGGGAGATGAATGCGACTCCGCACATGTACTCAACACAAAAATACCCGGGACAATTTTCGGCGCCCTTCCTTTGTTTCTAATTTTATGCATTACATAGAAATAATTTCTCGACAAATCTTGTACGCTTAACTCATAAACATAATAAACATAAACATAACCTCAAAGCAAGTTTAAAAATTTTCCGCATTTAAGCAGAAGGATGACTGAACTGTTGCTTTTAGAAAGGAAACATGCTGGGGAATAGCAGAAAAAATCCGGAAAATCTATTGCCTCCTGAAAAATCCAACCCTGATAAAACAACCCACTCCATCTTTTGAATAGTCAAAATGGTTCCGGTAAGTTTCCAGTAGAAAATCCGGGTGGGGTTTTCGGGACAACAAAAGCTGTATATTCTCCACAACGGTACTTATATTCTTTCAGTGGAAAAGTTGTATTTTATTTTTAGCGCAAGCGATAATTAAGCTGCAACGTTTGGATAAATCTGATCACACAATGTTTTAGAATAGATTGGATAAGTAATCTGCTCAGGAATCTCAGCAGAGCATCATCTTTGCAACGCTACATACAACAACCCATAAAGGAATAATGAATGCGGACAAAGACAAAATTAAAGAAATGAGTATGAAGTTAGTGAAAAATGCCCGTCAAGGATTTATAAAAAATGAGCCAGAAAACTCACTTGTATCTGAAATTCCACTAATTCGTTCACGCAAATCTACCATAGAAGCAGCATCATCGCTATTACTGGACACTGGACTCCACCGCACAGTATTGCGATTAGCATTCTAAAATATATTAAAAATGCACAAAATATGCAGAAAAATTAATTTTAAAAATGTGCCAATACAGTACACTGCTTTAAAAATTCTGGTAACAGAGTTGCAAGGCGCTTTAGGGAGGGGGCGACTAAACTTTTGCCCCGACTTTGTCCGATTTGCCTACTTTTTGGCAATTTTAAAGAAGCATGGGTGTGGTCAAAAAATACTTGGTCGTTGGTTCTTAGCTGCATTCCAGCCATGTGCAGGCGTCACGTTTAGGCACCGACCGCCCCTTTTTCACAACTACCAACCTAATTAATTAAAAATCTCTGCTGGCTGCAAGTCCCTAGCTTCAAGCTTGTCATTGGCCAATATGATTTGGCACATGCGCCCCTATCTGCGGAAAAATACTAGACATCTGTATCTTATCTGCATCTTATCTGTATCTTATCGCATCTACTGTTCAAAGTTGAGGTTTCGGCTAAATTTTGAAAATTTTTGGCTAACGAAAGGAATATTATATTACTGGTGGGAGCTATAAGGCTGCATAGGGTTGGGAGTCTCGGTCTCGGTCTCGCCCAAAAGCCGAGACTTGGCCAGTCTCGGTCTCGGGCTCGCTCACCCAAAAGTCTCGGTCTCGGGCCGAGACGGGAAATTTATTGGAAACATCAAGTTTCAGCGAAATTTTTAAATCAGTGTAACGAAAATTAACTGACGAGGTGCGGCCAGGGGCGCACATAAGGGGGGGCGGGGGGGCGGCCACCCCCCCCCGAAACCAGATGTAAAGGAAAATTTTTATTGTCCGCGCGTAGCGCGGACGTAAAATTTCAAAAATTTTCGCGCCTTCGGCGCGAAATTTACCTCACTTTTGCTTAATTTACCCTTATTTCAGCGTTTTAAACCTTTCAATAGCAACTTTTTAAACTTTTCCAAAAATTTTCGCGCCTTCGGCGCGAAATTTTTTCTATTTTTGCTGAATTTACGCTTATTTTTGCATTCTAAGCATTGTTGTCCAAAATTTTTCAACTCTGGGGGGCGATGCCCCCCAGACCCCCCCCCCAATTTTTCTGAGGTCCGCCCCCCCTGAAAAAAGTTCCTATGTGCGCCACTGGGTGCGGCGACCGTATGTTTATGTGTTAAAGCTCCTAATACTGGGTCTAAGCCTCAAAAACTGAATGAAATTAAGCTTAAGCTTAAAATTGCTAGTCTCGGTCTCGCCCAATAGCCGAGACTTGGCCAGTCTCGGTCTCGGTCTCGGTACCCTGGTCTCGTTCTCGTTCTCGGTCTTGGTGAAATCTCGGTCTCGCCCAACCCTGACAGAGGCCCTATAGGAGTACTCATTTGTACCAAATGGCAAGAAATTCTGCCGCCTGAAAAAATTTTTAATATATTTAATTAATTTAATTAAAAATCAAATTTTTCAAGCGGCAGAATTTGCCATTTGGCACAAATGAGTACTCCTATAGGGCCTCTGTATATGCCAAATTACAGCCATATAGCTCGCATCAGTAATAAAATATTCCTTTCGTTAGCCAAAAATTTTCAAAATATGGCAGAAACTTCAACTTTGAACAGTAATCAGATAAGATACAGACGTCTAGTAGTTTTCCGCAGATAGGGGCACATGTGCCAAATCATATTTGCGAATGACAAGCTTGAAGCTAGGGTCTTGCATCCAGCAGAGATTTTTAATTATGTTGGTGGTTGTGAAAAAGTGGGGGGGGGTCGGGCACATAAACGCGACGGCTGCACATGGCTGGAAGGCAGCTCAGAACCAACGACCAAGTATTTTTTGACCACACCCATGCTCTTTAACTTCGCCAATCCGACAAATTCGGGGCACCCCCATTTTAGTCGCCCCACCTTGAGTTTTAATCCGAGCACTAGAATAGATTTCCAATACCGCTGACTTATTTGTACGGGGAGGGGCGATCCCCCGTAACCCGACATACCCCTCCCCTAAATTCCGACCTCCCCCCATAACCCCCACTATTTTAGCCTAAAAACCACTTAAGTCATTTTATCGATTCTTAGCAGTTTTTACACAAAAAAACCAGCAAAAATTCGAAACACTTTCCAAAAACATGGCAAACCCGCAAAAATTCGAAACACTTTCCAAAAACATGGCCCTCCAACAATGGGGACCCCCTGAAGCCGCCCATAAATTTTGGCCTAAAAATAAGCCAGACTGTTTTCGAATATTCAACCATAATATTCGAGATC
Organism: Trissonchulus latispiculum; assembly: GCA_030248195.1. Taxonomy (NCBI): domain Eukaryota; kingdom Metazoa; phylum Nematoda; class Enoplea; order Enoplida; family Ironidae; genus Trissonchulus; species Trissonchulus latispiculum. The sequence continues at coordinate 6,422 of JASAND010000279.1, read as the reverse complement.
GAGGCTATAGTCTTAGCTTAGTTAAAAATTAATTAAAGAGTATCAATCAGTAGTCACAGACGTATAGTAACTAAACGTTGCAATATCAAAACTAGGTTAAGAAAATGAGGTAAACGGGGACTAGCATGAGGTTTCACAATCTAGGGATATAATCATACATTAACATACGCTCGGGTCCTGGGGGGGGCTTGTCCCCAAAAGCTTTTTGAGGGGGCTTGTACCTTGAACAAAAATTTTCACGGGGCTTGTACCTCAAGAATATATTTGTAAAATTTTTCGAAAAATTAACGCGAATTTTAACAAAATTTGCAATTTTTTATCAAAATTCGCAAAAAAATTTGCAATTTTAGAAAAAATTTCAAAATTTTTCCCGATTTTCTCAAAAAATTAAACATTTTAGCCAAAAAATTCCGGCGAAGCCGGAAATTTTTTGAAATTTTACCGTAAAACTACTAATTTTTCCGGCTATTTTTGGTTACCTCTTGACCATTTTTTCGTTACCCCTTGGCCATTTTTTCGTTACCCCTTGTCCCCGACGGCGATAGGGCTTGTACCTTGTCCGGGTTGGGGGGGGGGGGGGGGGGGGCGGGGGGCTTGGACCTCCCCCCAGACCCCCCCCCCGCGTTAACCTATGGATATAATAATCAAATACTAGGGAAAACTTAAAACAGGACAGCTGACGTCAGTTAGATTTTAAATCCATCAATGAATATTAACTTACATAAGTCGGTGATTGCAACGCTGTCAAAACTCGGTTTCCGGGAATTTTGTCAGCCTGCTTTCGCTTGCTTCGGCAAATCCTGTCCGCACTAAAGCCTTTATCCAGGGCACACAGTCTTGGCTGCATAGAACGTTGTCTCTACAAATAATTAAGCGACGCATCAAATTCACAGCATGAAGTAATATAAGAAAGAGAGAGATTCGTAGATAGGTGTTTTCTAGGAGTTTATGTATCCCGTATTTATGTCATGTATGGACGCTTCAGGCAAGTCTTAACGTTTAAGTATTAAACTGTATATATATATATTAAGTCAATGGTACTCAATACGATTATGTGCTACAGACACATTCATACGAGTTAGGTGCATTCACTCGCTGACCACTCTGCCAGACTGATACTAGTATTCGGCGGGCGTCGTCAGTGGCGTACCGACATACTAGTTGCAGCTTTAGGTCTTTTGAGCCCCCGGAGTAAAAAGGTATTGAAAAGCGTTTCTGCCCTGTGGTCCCATACACACGTGTTGTTTAGTGAATGCATGCAAGTAAAAACAAAAAAAAACACAAAAACATTTCCCATTATTTCATTAATATAATTATATCTATGGCCTGTGGCCAGTAACTTCATCGAGTGCCAGGCGGCACATAATTATATCGGTGGCAAAAAGCCAGATTGCACAGAGGTTTTGATAGTCAGTAGTAGTACTTATATCGGTGGCGTGAAGCCAGTAATTGCATCTATGGCCATATGGCCATTAATTATATCTAAGGCCTGTGGCCAGTAATTACATCGAGTGCCATGCGGCACTTAATTGCATCAGTGGTGTGAGCTTTATTCTAACTGGGTTTTATTGGAAAGTAATAGATGAATGTCCGTTGTATCAAATTTTGTGCAAATCCAACTTTTTTGTATTAATGTCCTTTTTAATACTGTTTTGAACAGTTTGTGTGAATATCCTCTTCCTAATAAGCTTGTTTTTAATGATATTAGTTGTTCATAAAAATACTGTTTGCACGAACATATGATAGCTATTCTGCATATTTGGTTATCTATCATATTATTGAAAACTGATTTCGAAATATTTGTAGTCGGATGGATCAGGGAACCGGTTTATGCGAAAGTTAAAATCGTCACGTTTATCATACACCTTGGTGTGGAACAAGTTATGGTTTATGCAAATATCTAAGTCTAGTACATTTGCTCTATCACGTTGTTCGTTTACTTTATTTAGCACTAATTCAGCAGGATAAATGTATTTATAGTTTAATTCAAGAACATTTTGATCATCTGCCGTGGTTATATCGTCTATGTATCTGAATGTATTCTCTAAATATTCATTTATTGCTAAGTTGTTTTCATTTGTAACGAATTTGTATTCGAAATGGTGTAATGTCATATTGGCTAAGGTTGGTGCTGCAATTGTTCCCATAGGTATTCCTATTTGTTGTTTAAATATGAGATCTCCGAGCATGAAGTATGTGTTATCTATTAAATACCTGCACATATCTATCACTTCTTGTGGGTTTATAGTAGTGAATTTAGGTTCTCCGTTACCCCAGTATATTTTATCATTTCTTATATGCAGTTTGGAATGTAAGGTGTCCTTTACTAGCTCAGAAACTGCTGTGTTTATTGTCCTGTGTTCTAGATTAGTGTATAGTGTGGTGAAGTCAAAAGTATTTATTGTTTTTGCTGCTTTCTTTTTGTTTAAGTATGCGAAGGTATCAAGGATAGGTTTATTGTTGTTAACTATCCAGAAAGGGTTACATTTATATTTAGTTTTATATATTTCGCACAGTTTTTGTCTTTTGGCTAACACTATCTTGAGTATTTTGACCAGTATTTTTGATAGGTACATTGTGGGTGCATATTTACTGGCTATTATTGTTCTGAATTTTATAGGCTTTTTGTGAAACTTAGGTATTATGTATATACATGAAAGGTAACTCTTGGTACTGACCTGTGTGATTAAGTTTTTTGTTATACGCTATCATATTGGACAATAATTCTTGCTTTGTTTTGCTGTTTTCCACTATGTATGTATTGTTGTTGTTTGTGTTATCAACTATTCCTACTTCTTTTAGCATAGAATATACATAAAATTGTTTGCAAATGATGGAAAAGTTTTGAGGTGCCTTATCAGTTAAAGTGAATAAAAAATGTTTACCTAATTGATACCTAATTTACCTAATTTGGCTGTTGATCCTGTATTTTGGGCCATAATTTAGTAGTTGCCTAATTTGATGGTCTTCAACTACACCGAAATTTGAAGTGATTACATGATTATGTATAGGGTCCTTGTAGGGAGAGTTTAAGCAGTTACATGTAAATCCATTTTGATGAAAATTTTGCAGGAAGTCGTTGCATTTTAAGTTTGCTACCGTTGCGCGATAATTTAATATGAAGCTAGCAATTGGCTTGTCATATGAAAAGAAGATGTGCCAGAAAATGTGCCATTATTTCCGTTATGAAGTGAACAACAGAGAAATATCAGAAGTTGAAAAAGGTGACCACAAAAACGACAAACATCGTAAGTTATAACCATTTACAACAAACTACGCACTTTTACTCTCCCCAAAATGATGGGAGTATTTACAGGCGCGTCATCCGATGATGCAATTATGTACGGACTAATTGGTACGAGTGATCCGGATTTTGCGCAGCTGAAATAAAAACAGAAAAGTTAGAAATCAAACTAAATTGAATAACGACGAAAGGAGCAAATATAGTCGGGGGGGAAGCATCACCGGCAAAGTGGGGGGGAAAACAATGGCTCACCCTGCTCGACTGGCATAAGATAGAGATACAAAATCTAGTGCAAATGAAAGTTCAAGTCTTGTACTTTAAGATCATAATACAAATAACCGTTCTAGTCGATTGAGCCTTCGTGTCGCATGGGTCCGAATTTGACACCCAAAAATTGTCCAAAAACCTAAGGATTTTTCAAATTTTCTAAGATTATGCCAACTTACTGATAATAGTTACAGGAGTCATTTTGTGCATGAAGGGGTTTGTGGATGTGCTCTATAACGTGGGCTAGTCGGATTTTCGCTAGGTCACACGGTTGAGAAATAGTGACCATCTTTTTCCCCCACACTTTTTGCACCAGAGGGAAAAAACAACGGTGTTTTCCCCCACAGTTTTTTTGATTTAAGCAAAAATAACGACTAATTGTTTACTCATTTGAACTGTTATACCCCCAATTGACATTCCGCTGCCGAAAAGCGCCATATGACCTGCCCCTGTGGAGGAATGCTGGCATATATTCCCAGGGGGGCAAATCATGCGGATAACAAGAAAATTAGGGTCCATAAACAATATTTTTGTGATATTATGTACTGTGGACATTCCAGAGAGTTTCACAAGTGTGGATATGCAAAAGACTACACCCGAAATGGATGACCCCTGATTCCTGAAGACTTTTGTGCGATTTTGCCACCCATCATAAATAAAACACTCAATTTCTTGCGGATTAATATTGCAAAAATGGTGTATTTTATCATTGCAAGTTAACACAAAAGGCGATTAAATTATAAATTACCGGAAAAAATAAGATTTTGAAGACCAAAAATCTTAATTTCCTAGCAATGTTGGCCCATTACTAAGTTTAGCTTATATGATGGATAATTAAGCCTGGCTGCTGGCAACGAGTTTTTAGAAGTATATAGATATTGCGTTTTATGCCTTTAAATGCCATTTATCCGCTGTTATGGTGGTACAGGAACGAAATTTGGTACCATCTTTTTCCCCACCCCCATCTTTTTTACCCCACTTGTTGGGGGAAAAGATGGTTTATATTGAGGCTAGCCTACTAGAAGTACAACCGAATTCTGATTTTACTGGTGGTATCGAAAGTACAGAACAAGCCCTACATGCTGGTATATAAAGCGTCTGGCTAGCTACAGTCTGTAGCCAGTAATAACCTTATTTCGAAAATCGTTGTTCCCCCCCCCTGACTATATTCTAAAACATTTCAGATTCAGAAACATGCGTAACAAACAGAACTCAAATACATACATATATACACGACACTTAACCAAAAACAAATTACACACAACACACCTTTCCACCCAAAGCACATTAATCAGAGGTATATTGTGCAGTCGAGCCTTTTCCACAGTTTTCTGACGCCCTTCCTTGAATATCACATGAGAAACGCGATTAGTCAGACGGCACACCACAGAGGCGCCCAGAGCAGTCAACTTCTGTGATATGCACTGTGATCTATTTTCTCGATTGCTGTACACTTCAACAAACGCAACCACGCCTAAAACAAATTAAAAGAACCAGTATTACATAACTAAAGCTTACCTTAGTTTCACTGACTGAAATAAATACTGTATATTTTATTCGTGTGCACGAGGTAATTTCAAAGTATGCATCTGCAAATGGGCAACCCCTTCCAAGAGTTCCCTCTCCTTTTGCAACTCTTCGCAGAATCTACCGAACAGCGTGAAAACTCTTCGAACTTTGCTGAAATGTAATGACACACAATTATTCCAGTTTTATCTCAAAATAATTCAAGTTGACTTGAATAACTTTGACATTGTGCGCTACTTTTGCTACGCTTGGCTCCGGGTCGCTCCTGATCTTTCATAAGCAATGTTGCGGAATCCCCACAGAAAGCAGGCTGTACCTGATGAACCTTGAGTGCACCTCTTGAACATGCGAACTAGATAATATACGTGTGTATACGTGTATATGTATACGTATATTGTAATTTATAAAGAAGATAAAAACAATCATCAATATTGTACCTCAGAGGAAAAATGTTACGGGCAAATATGCGACCCGGCGTCCCCACTCAATCATTCGCAGCTTTTAACCCCGGCTTTTCCCCTGTGCTTTAACATACGTAATCAAAGTCAGTTAATGCTGGTTTTATCCACACCATAACAGGTATTACAATATGGTAAAAGGTGGAAAACAGCAAAACAAAGCAAGAATTATTGTCCAATATGATAGCGTATAACAAAAAACTTAATCACACAGGTCAGTACCAAGAGTTACCTTTCATGTATATACATAATACCTAAGTTTCACAAAAAGCCTATAAAATTCAGAACAATAATAGCCAGTAAATATGCACCCACAATGTACCTATCAAAAATACTGGACAAAATACTCAAGATAGTATTAGCCAAAAGACAAAAACTCTGATAAATATATAAAAATAAATATAAATGTAACACTTTCTGTATAATAAAAAATAAAAAAACTATCATTGATACATTAACTAAATTAAAAAATAATAAAGATGCAAAATCATTAAATACTTTTGACTTCACAACACTATACACTAATCTAGAACACAGGACAATAAACACAGCAGTTTCTGAGCTTAATAAAGGACACCTTACATTCCAAACTGCATATAAGAAATGATAAAATATACTGGGGTAACGGAGAACCTAAATTCACTACTATAAACCCACAAGAAGTGATAGATATGTGCAGGTATTTAATAGATAACACATACTTCATGCTCGGAGATCTCATATTTAAACAACAAATAGGAATACCTATGGGAACAATTGCAGCACCAACCTTAGCCAATATGACATTACACCATTTCGAATACAAATTCGTTACAAATGAAAACAACTTAGCAATAAATGAATATTTAGAGAATACATTCTAGATACATAGACGATATAACCACGGCAGATGATCAAAATGTTCTTGAATTAAACTATAAATACAT
>JASAND010000278.1:0-20059 GCA_030248195.1 Trissonchulus latispiculum | reverse complement strand
TTCTGCACAATCGCAAATGGCTTTTATGAGATCAGGATTCTCCATGCAGAATATCTGTATCTTTTTGTTTGAGTCCTTTTGCAGTGACACAGGAGCTGTAGTGTATCAATGTTTCTTTCAAAACGATCCATGACTATGTAATTATTGCTTGTTTGTTTCGGTTTTTATGGAATATACATCTGTGTAGGGATCATCGGGAAATATGTGACCTCGTAGACGGAGTTTTTCTGGAGTGTTCTGATCCAAGTCTATTAGCAGGTATCCGTGAGGTCGACTAGTTGCATGCTCAAAGGTTTCCATAAAACCCTTCACTCTACCAGGATACATTTGTCTTGCAAGGTTCATTGGTGTTAGCTTATCTGCAGGGTTTTTCATCAGGACAATAAACTGACTGTTTATCCTGTTAGTTCTTTGTCTATCGTAAAAGATGTCTTGAGCAATGTTAATTACGCTACAGGACCAATGATGACATCCACGAGTAAACAGTTGAACTAAATTAGGTTGCTGCTTTAATTTCACTCATTAGATCATCAAGGACTACCAGTTTTGAATCGGGGGTCTTTAACATTTCCAGGTCAGGCAATCCCTTCACAAATTCTACCTGTGGAAGGTTGTCTGTCATATGCTTCTTGCCACTCAGTATAACACCAAATTATCCTTTCAAGAAGTACAGAGATCATTTCGTCTGCATGTTTTATCAATCTTGACACGAACGTTGTCTTTCCTGCTTTTGTTGGTGCCACAATGCATGTGAACGGATGCTGAAATTTAGGTGTCTTTACTCTTTCCATTATTAACCTACTTGTACACACAAAGTCTGTTTATATGAGTTTACTAGTTACAACATTCATGTTAATACACAACAATTGTCATCAATATGTTTAGGTCATAATGTCAGTGTCTTTTTCTCATATGTCAACACCTTCTATTTCACATCCATCTCTTCGTCAAGGATCAATTCTTCCACAATTTCAACAGGTTCTTCTTGGATTAGCTGAGTCATATCCACATACAGAATTCTCCTCCATCCGATTCCAGGAATAGAAATGATGATCTTTTGTTTCGGGTATCTCCTGCATTTACGCTTATGATATCGGCTTAGACGGATCAGTGACTGGAGAGCCTTATACATCTTATACAAGAGAGAAGAAGGATTAAGAGTTGGAGTTGAAGAGCTGGGTTTCTGTTCACTACTTAATGACTGTAGAGGTCATAAATTTGATCAGCTGTTAGACTGACTGTTCCAATATATCCATTAAGGACTCGTTTATTGTGGTCTAGGCATAGGGTGGTTTCCTCAAAGGTAGCAATATATGGACATGGTTTCGTACCCTCGGTATATGTCGGGCATTCAAAATTCAGGCAGTGATAGATGAATATCTTGACTTCACGGAACTTGTCAGCGGTGAGGGAGTATTCATTCCAACCATTGTGGAGGAAGATTGCTGTGTCAGTTGTCAGGTTGAATTGGGGAGGGAGATTACACTGGGTATGCCGTGACGATAAAATCGCTAATACAGTCATAGACAATAAAAATTTTATGAGAAGGCATGCAGTTATACATGGAACTTTTCTGACCAATTGCTGCTTCGAATCTTTTAAACAGGATTGCTCGTCTTGGGAATTTGATCCAATATCCATAGTCAGGGTCTTGAACTATACGAGATAACAATCCTTCTATGTGCTTCTTATTACCATAGAATCTTGATGCTGTTCTCGTATCAGCCCTATTCCCATGTTTTAAATACACGTGTGGGGAGATTCTAGTATTCCATAAACTTTTCATGGAGAGTAAATAAGTACTAAATAAATAAGTAGTAAGTAGGTAGCGAAGAATATGATTGTCTTAATGGGCGTTTTGATAAACAACTTAGATTATCAGACATTCCTAACATTAAGCTGTACAAGGGATTTATTGGTGGTAGTTTGAAGGTTGAAGAGGCAACATTTCAACTATTCCGGAGTGGTAGTTTTGTTTGTCTTGAATGTAGATCTGTCGAAAGGGCCAATCAATGTACAATTCAACTAGCCAATAGTCTTGGAGTTGGAATTCTTCAAGGTGGTAAAGTGGTTAATCTTGTCTCGTCCTTTAGCTTTGGCAAGTGCATAGATTTGAACAGACTGTATGAACACCTTAGGAATGACTTTCAGGTTTGCTATGAACCAGAACTTTTCAATGGACTAACGTGTAAAATTGATGGAGTAACAGCTCTCATTTTTCACACTGGTAAGGTCATTCTTACTGGCGCTAAATGTTCACTTCACCTGCAATCTGCTGAAAACTCTCTGATAACGCTAGTCAATAAGAAGACTGACCCTTAGTACTAGTAAGTACTTATCACCATGTCTAACCGCAGTCAGTTAAACGAATTCCTACAAAAGACCCTACGCCAACCACCACCAGTTCAGGTATGGACTACTGGCCGATGGGTTGCAGTCATGGTGATAGGCAACAAGACCTGGACAAGTGCTCCACTACCACATCCACGTAACGCTATCGAGCAAGTTTCCGGCATGGTCTATGATGAAGTATGTCATATGGATGAAGAATCTCTCAGACGTGAGTGCGGTTTACCACCAAGACCTCATGTTCCAGAAATTGATGCTGTCAGGGATAAGATGAGAGATTTACGTTCCATCATGAAACATCACCAACGGATTCAAATCATTTATAACCAACTTGACAAATTGGAGGCTGAGATGCTTGAATAATGTCTATTCTATTCTATTCTATTCTATTCTATTATTTGTCCAATGTTAGTCAATAACATTTCGTTTATTGTAAACAGATTATACATACAATTAATGTTATTACAATGGTATTAGTGTGGGGATACGATACATTCAGGTACATTCCACTGTTTAACCATACAGTTCCCAATCCATTCAATGAAGGTGATTGAACGATTGTCTGGTGGTAATGTTCCAAGCACTGTGATTACATCTTCCTTCGCCGCTGGTATGGTAGGGTAGGTGATGTTAGATTCAGCAATCATGTATTTACTCTTGCTGAAAATCTTCCATGTAACTCCTGGCTCCTCCGGTTCACTCGCAAACAACTTCGCCAGATTGTACTGCCCAGATTCGACCAATGTATCGTAAAGTAGGGTTCCAACGTCATGCTGTTGTTTAATCTTTAATAGGAGGCTGAAGGCACCTTCGTATCGTGATTCGGCCTTGATTGTGTCGCGGAAATGTTTCGTCATGCGCTCGTGTTCCACCATGTAGTCGGCAACTGGATTTGGCTCCATCTCATTGCATAGCAGGACCAAATTATCCGTAATCACTTTCTCAATTGGCGTGTCTACAAACATATAGAAATAGTAGTAGACAGAAAATACACTGGCATAATATGTGATCAGGGAAATAACAATACTTGAGTATCCAGAATTATAAAATATTTACACTTACCATCAGATGTAATCATTAGATTCTTAAGATCCAGGATTGACATGGTTGAATTCAGTGAGCAAAACAAATGGAATGAGATAAGTAAATAAGCCAACAAACATTATTATGTATTAATTTTGTTGCATTCTTGTGCTAGGTTTCATAAAATATGTCGAATAATGTTTGAAATGTATTATCTCATTTGTGTTGTGATTTTTCGGTTGTATTTCAGTTGACACTCAAAAATATCATATACTTGAAGTGAAATATCGTTCACAACACTAATAGTAGTATAGCTCATTTATATTCGCCATTGTCTTGTTCTACTGTTAATAACTACTTCTCTTAATAATTCTACTGTGTTTTCAAATATATCTCACTGTGTGTTTGATTAATAGCATGTGTAACATTTCATGCAATTCTCCTTAGTTTTCATATTTTTAATTCTTAAAGTCAACATCTGCTTCTTCATTCTTCAGTCAATGCATAATTAAACATCTGTCTTTTTATTCACAGAAAGAATTGCTCATTTAATGATGATAGTTTCTATGCTTGGTTTTAAATTGTTCGTGTAGTCTATTTTATTTCACTGCTGTTTCTTAGTAACTAATCTTCTTCAATTAGTCTGTAAGTTTATCACTAGCAAACTTCTTAAACCAAATCTAAAGTATCCCCATGACTAACCAGAAATTCTCTCCAACCCATAAACTTTAGGATGCAACATTAACCAAAATACGTAGTTGTTCCTACATAGGAATAAGGAATCAAAAATTAGCACAACTGTATTCATGCAAGTAAGCTTTTGAGGAATTCTCCGAACAGTAGTTAATAAAATAACCTTAGAGGAATCCTATATCAGCCCAAAAGTAATTAATCACACAATCTTTGAGGAATCCAGTATTAGCCCAAAACCCATTAATCATAACCTTTGAGGAATTAGAAATTAGCCCATATAAGCTCTCTCTTAACCTATGAGGAATCTGAAATTCACCCACATCAATTTCATGCAACTAAGCTTGAGGAATTCTATATCAGCCCAAAACCCATTAATCATTCATGCAATTAAGCTTTGAGGAATTCTATATTAGCCCAAAAGTAATTAATCATTCATAACCTTTGAGGAATCCTATATTAGCCCAAAAGTAATTAATCATAATCTTTGAGGAATCCTACATTAGCCCAAAACCCATTACTCATTCATGCTATTAAGCTTTGAGGAATCAGAAATTAGCCCACATAATCCCTCTTAAGCTATGAGGAATTGAAGCTGCACCCAAGACTCATTAATCTTTCATACAATTAATCTTCAGGAATTCCATATCAACCCAAAAGCTATTAAGTTTGAGGAATTGAAAATTAGCCCACATCAATTTAGTGTAGATAAGGATCTCAACACAAACCAAAAAGCAAACATAGGAATCCAAAATTAACCCAAAAGCAATTAATCAGACTTGAAAAATTAAAAATTTACCCAAAAGCTATTAAGTTGAGGAATCTAATATTTACCCAAAGGCAATTAAGGAGTCCAAAAGCAATTAATTTTACTTGGAAGCAGAATGTTAGGTCATTAAATTTATATCATAAGATGCTGGCTGACAGATGATATGATAAGTATGAAATTTAATATTTAGGCAGATTGTAAGAAAAATTTCAAAATTAGCCACACTGTAACACACAGTTAACATTCAACAGACAGATGGTAAGACCATTAACTCAAAACCGTTAATTTTGACAGCTTAATACCATTGACAGCTAATGACAGCTAACTGTCATATTTTGACAGGAGGTCCATTAATGGAATCCAAAATTAGCCCAAACGGCTCCCATTTGAAGTCTCCTATACTACTGTGGTAGTATCTCCACACTAGACACTCCACACTGAAGGGGAACCAGTTTTGGCTACCACTTTCTCCCAACACCAAACGGGGGAAAATTCGTGCATTTTGGCCGCATTAATACCACGCTCGCACTGCGCAAACCTCTTGGCACGGATTACGTTCAGCGGCGAGATAACGCCCCTTTTAGGGGCCTACTTGTTATAGTCTGACGAATACACTTCAAGAGAGGCTTGTATAAAAGTTAAACACCCTGAGAAGGGTGCTTCATTTTTCTAAAGATTTCAAAGATTCAGTTCACAGCTCGCATGAACGAAGCGATGAAATGTCAATAGTACTGCTAGAGGCTGGACAGTCGGCTTTCTGATGTTTATGATAATATATAAGTACTAGGCCGGTACACTAAAATAATCACACTCACACAAATATTATACATACAGTGAATATATGTCAGCTGGATAATGTTGGTTTTGCGAGCTGGGGAAGCGCAGAGAATAGTTAGGGATACTGGGACCCGACTATTCAGAAAGACAGACAGGTAGCAACCAATTGTGTTGTGAGGAACATTACTGAGACCCCAGGAGGGGCAGATCTGCTTTCACAGCTGTGAAGTCACGTAGACTGATAGAGATGCCCATCCTGTTTCGCAGTTTGGCTAGCGGGAGAGAGTAACCATTGCATGCCAGTTGTGAGAGTCACCAGCTCGTTTCTATTGAGGCCCTGCTACAGTTCCAACGAAACGGGATTGTTTTCGTCGGCTGTTCCATTTGTATTTTACCTTCCACAGCCGCATACACTCTTCAAAGATATGTGTAATAGAGTATTAGAGTGACTGAAATGTGGGATGATGATTCTAGGATTCTGAAAGTAAATCGATTTGGGTCGCGAGATTTGTTGTAGTTGGTTAGGACTAGTAATCTAGGCTTCTTCAGCCTGGCGATCTGATCAGGACTCTAGAACATTGGTCAGCGCGTGGGACTCGGCGATCTCCACTTAGATTGAAGTACAGATTGTAGTGGTGTAGTGGTGTTCTGACAGACCGTACTTAATGGCTGACCGGGTAGGGGTTGATTTCGTGAGTTCGTTTGAGATTAGGGGGACCCGGGGACCAGGGGGATTTATAGTCTCCATATCGACTCTTTCCAAACTGATGCAGTTTTATAAGCAGAGCACGGATAGGGAACGATGATCTGAAAGTTAAGCCCAAGACGAGTCTAAAAGTCACACAATTTATTGGCACAAAAGTGCAGACTGTATTTATGGATTCCAGCAGATACAGTGTTCAATGCAAGGTTGAAAACAATAAACAGCAAACATGTACAATGAACAGGGTTTGCAATGATCTGCCAGAATTGCCCTTTTAGGTTTGACTGGGTGAGTTTTGATTTAGGTTAGGGTGCACACTGTCTCCAGAAACTTTTCCTGTGCTTAAATTGATTACGCTACGGAGTAGGATAGGTACCCTATGTGCTTGACTAGCTCAACTCTTGATTGCTAACCCATCTCTAAGGCCTTTCTTCGTAGCCTCTTTGCTTACTCTGTCCCTCTAACAAACAAGGGGACTTTACCAATTACCGCACAATTAACGTAAATTATAATAATCTCACAAGGGAGCGGCTTTGGATTGGTTCTGGGGCCTACGGCTCACCTAACGGATCACCAGGCAGCTGTAAATTTAGAGAGGCGAGAGGTCCGTTCCTGAAATGGATATTTATAGTTACGGGCTGAATAGTGTCGGGCGAGATACGAAACGGTCGGACGGCTGCACACTAATATAATAATGCAAGTTAAAGTAGAGATTACAAATGTTCAACTAGATTTGAGCACGCTTTTCGGCGGGATAGACAATCACAATGATTGATTGATTTCCACTGAACATGGTTTGTTTAGGATTAGGTCGATCTAACAGTTTCACAAAATAGGTTCCCAAGTGACACAGGTGTAGGCCCAACGTCTCTGCTTATCTAGTCTCTAGCAATCTGTCTCCAAAATCTAGGCCCAAACAAGTACCTAAGGCAAGAGCTGCACGAACTGAGAAAATCACTGCTGCAGTACAAGATTCCACTGACACCGCCAGATCTCGGCTCTGATACTGATACACACAACGACAAAGCTCCCAGATACCACTGAACTGAACTGAACTGAACCACTAGATCCATTGATAGGCACTATCTTCGCAGCAGAGAACTCAGGCAGCTTCGCTCGGACGTTGGCGGGCAACCTGGATCAAATGGGTTAAAACCCATTAGAAACAGCGGGGGTGGGGAATATAACCCCAGCAACTATAATCCGGACCAAGTGGCTTCCAGGTGTGGGTTTTGACACCCAAAACGTGCCTTGTGTATGTGTTATTAACTGTTCTTTGCTTTTAGGTGAGATTGTTTAGGTGAGATGGTTTTGGTGTGCAAATGAACACGATTTAACGCTTTTTCTGTCCGTTCTGGTGTTCTGGGAACGCGGACTGCACTACTAAACACTGCCTAACTGACTAGGATTGACTACTATAAAACGTAAACTAACCTAAACTAGTTACGCCTATCTGGAAACTCGCACGCTGACAATTCTAGCACCTACGGACTTAATATTGGCTGTAACCTGAACTAGAACTCGAATTATGAACTGTTACTTTCTAACCTACGGGTACACAGTCCTAAACTAAACTTGGTGACTGTCCGCTACTTTCTGAGCACTACAAATTACGAACCCGGTCATACTGTGCGGCGTTAAGCCTAATATTAGCCCCAGCACTGAATATGCAAATGAGCTAACTTAAATTTGGACCTAAACTAACTAGCCTACCTAACTATCAATGGCTGGACCCATTACTTGCGGAGGCTCCACATCTTAAGAAAGATAACCTACGCAGGCCTCCGGGGTCCAGAAATTACAAATTAACAACTGTTCTAACAACCGCTAATTTCACAATACTATACAATTAGTAAGACTAAATTAAGATTAAATTAAACTTAATACCAAAATGTTGAACCATTGTTAATGGGAAACTACAAGGAATTCGAAAATGGACTCTTTCTTGGCCCGGATACGTACCTAATCTAATTATTATTAATTGTTAACTGCCTACCTATCTACTAATTAGGTTACTTTAATATTCGTAATTGGACTGGTCTCAAGACCTCAACTGGAGGTATTTACATGACTAGTTCCATACATACAATTTTATCATTCTCTCATTTATACAGGACAAGCGACAAGACCTCCAACCGGGAGGAGTTTATATGGATTGGCCATCATACATACGAATCACAAAATATTAATTAAAATTAATCACGGGGCCTCAAGACTTCCTCTGCGGAGGGATTTCCATGAGGAATCCGGAAGTTGATAATTAACGTAACTTAAAGGTCTAAACGGGGCTAATTCCCGCGCTAATTATAACCTAATCTTATTATTCTAATTACTGCCTGGCTACGCGCGTTCTGATTCGGAAATGGCCCGTGTCACTGCCATTTCCAGGTGACTGCTTCGTGCAATGCGTGAATTCTGCGTGTGAAATTTTGAGGAGTTTTGGAAGCCAAACGTCGGATAATAACTGCTGTCATAAACAATTATTATCAAAACAACAAAACTCCAAAACACTGTTTAAATTAAAGAGAAGCCGGTTTCCCTCCTAAAAGCTTTAATAATTAACTAGCTTAAAGATGGCAAAAGAATTCGGCTTTGAGACTTTGTTTTTTTAGAAGGAATCCTACTCTTTCGACCGGCAGAATTAAGACAGCACAATTACTGAACAGTTTATAGTTTTAGTTGGCAAGGCGAGAATTATGGCCGGGGACCTGGCCGCCGGCTGTGGTGAAAACGGAATGTTCTTTCGCGTGGCAATTCCAGGAAGTTATTCAACTTCCCGGGCTTGGGGCGAACAGCAAAGGTCCTCCCATCAATACCTAGATTACCCCAAATATTTGCTGAATTTCTGTAGTTTTGGGTTATTTTCAGGGTTGGGGGAGAGAAGAGCGAAAACGGGGAACATGAACTTTTGAAACCAGGTTGGGGAACAGAACTTTAGTGATTTTAGATCACCAAAACGTGGTGATTTTGTGGTAAAAAATGGCTTTAAAGTCGAGAAAGAGAAGTGGGGTTTTTGACCAGGAAGAGGAAAATAATCGGGATTGGCTGGCGAGGGCTTGGAACTCGCGAGCCAACCTGAAAACCCACACCCAACATAACCCCCAGGGGATGGGGCGAAAGGCCCACACCCTCTGCATGTGCAAGAATTGGCATAGAAACTAAAACTGGGGGACTAGGCCCAGTTATCAGATGTACAAAAGTTGTCTTCTGGGCCCGAAGGCCCCGGTAGGATCAGGAAAGGGATCCTGGGGACCACCACAAGAGCATAAGGGTCCCTAGGATGAAAAGCAGAATTGCCCCTGTGGACCGCCTCGAGGGCAGAAGGGTCCACAGGGGTGTCGGTCGATCCTACAAGTGTCGGCGTGTCTCATCCTGAAAATAAAATGCGTCCTAAAGGGAAAGGGGGGAATTGCTAAAGTCAAGGACTCCATATAACGGCTCAAGACAGGATTTCCCCCGGCAAACATTCGGACAAAAATGGGGGAGAGCAACCGCTCTGTGCGAAGTCTAAACCGACAATGACTGGAAATTCAAATTTCCAGTCGAGACCCCATCAGATTCTTCCAACCCCCTGTAGCCGATTGGCTGATTCGTGCGATCATTGCAATCAACTTTTTTATTTTGATATTTTGATTTTATGGCTCCTAAGACCAATGAGCCCAAATGCGAAAAGCAAATGTTTTGCAGTTTCGCTTCTAGAGACGAAAACAAGTTCGGCCCATGAAGAGGCCACAAAAGGGGAAATAGAAAATAGAGTTGGAAGAAAATTGAGAAAAGCTGAAGAATCGGATTTTTGGGCCAATTAGCAAGGGTTTGCTAATTGACAAAGTTACTAAGCCTTGATTTTAAGGGGAGGGGGCCTTGACTTTTTCTTTGATTTGGAGTTCCCCTTTTCACCTCCGTCTTGCTTCTGTATTTGCAAAGACGGGGTATGAACCCAAAAATCCCTGGAGGAACAAAAGTTCCTCCTTTTCACAGTTTTGGCCTCTTGGCGGCCACTTAAAGGGGTCTTTATTGCGTAGGAAGGCAAACAAGAAAGACACCTTGAGGAGGTCCAGGGAGACCTCCCTTAAAACTTAACTACCTATGTAAAATTAACTTATACCTAAGTAAAATTTAATACTTTTATCTTACCTACGACTAAAACTAACTAAGTACCAAAATTTTTAGTTTCATTTGTTTTCTTCCTTTTAGGGGCTAATCCCCTCTAGACTAATTACTTACCTACCTATATTTGTTAGAGTAGTGCAATACCTTTCCTACAGCCTAATGCTGGAGAGGCCAACTGTGACTAGTCTTTTGAGTCACGTGGGGACCTTACGTGGATGAACGTATGAATGGATTCATTCACGTAAGGTGTTTGGGAGCTCCTTTCGCTCTCCAGACAGCTGAGGGTAGGGATAGGTGAAAGGCCCAGAGAAGGGAAGAAAGGGAAGACCAAAAGGGGAGTTTTAAAACTCCCTTTAAAAGGAAAGAAAAACAAAACTAGTACGTAGGAATTAGTTAGGAACTTGTAACTAATTTATACTTTTAAATATTTCAGGTTTTGAAGAGGAAAGCCATTCTAAAGTGATTTTGAAGTGTTTGTAATTGTGTGTAATAGTTATGACTTCTTGTTTTGGATCTCAACGGGTATAATTGTTTTGTAATTAATGATGTATTAATTATGCGTCAGTGGAGAAGAGGGATCTCTATCTCTATAACGACCCACTGCTCTGTAAACAAGGTTTTCTGGTTCGAATCCGCAGAGACTAGCATTTCCTTGAAGTTTTTGTGAATTCCGGTTGCGTGCATCAGCAGTTCCTCGTGGAGTATGAAAAAATCAGTTTGCTTTAGGTGAAGGGATGATGCGTTATCACAAACAATGTCAGGAATCAACAGTCCTTCACACAATTGCGTACAGCAGAATGTATGAAATATATATGCATTATGCTAACCTTATCCAAACCAAGTAAAAAATGCAAAATTTTTGAAAATATTTTTGAAATTTCTGAAAATTTTTGAAAAAAATTCGAAAAAATTGGCTATAAATCACCTATAAACAGTTAAAGATGGTTATAGCAGTTAAAAGGTAATATACGCAATTATAAACCACAATCTGGGCTAATTTAGACATATTTTAGTACAAATTGTCAATTTTCAAGACCCATTTTCGCATACGAAAACTTTAAACAGAAGCTTTTGAGTACGTTTAATGTACTGTATATACATCGAAAAAGGGCATTTGTAGCTAAAAAAACTTGGGTACAATTAAGGGGGTCCCCCCCAAATTTCGGATATTGGTGGGGTTGGGGTCCATAGGTGTAACTGAGATTTGGGGTGGGGGGGGCATAGGTGTGGCTGGCGAAAAAAGTGGGGGTGGGGGTTTGAAAAAAAGTAGGGTGGGGGGTTTGGCAAAAAAGGGGGAGGGGGGGGGGTCGAGAAAAAGTCGATTTGGGGGGAGGGGTAAGAAAAATTTTCGAGGGGGGGTCGGCGGAAAATCGGCTTTTCGCTAAAAAACTGAAAATTTTTCTCAATTTTCAGCTATTTTTAGCGATTTTTAAGGTAATACGGCGAATTTTAGCAGTTTTCCGCTAATTTTTTGAAAATTTTCGAAGTATTGGCTAAAAATTTGCAAAAATTCAGGGAGGGGGTTGAAAATTTTTAGGGGGGGTCGGCCGAAGGCCGATTTGGGGGAGGGGTAGAAAAAATTTTTTAGGGGGGAGGGTCTGCGACCCCTCCATTTGGGGGGAGGGGTTACCCCCACCCCCCCCCCCCCCCCCACACACCTATGGGGGGGGGGTTCCCCACTTCCCCCCAACATTTTGGGGGGCCCTCTGGAGACCCCCCCAACCGCCCAACCCTCCCCCAAAATTTTTTCAATTTTTATGCCAAAAATTACATTTTCACCCGTTTCTAATGCCAATAAACATTCAACTATGAAGTGATTTTGACATTAGACATGGTTTTTAAACAAGAAAACTTGATTGCCAGCATGTTTGAAGTCCAAAATAAGTCAATTATGACTATGAGTCACAAAGATCATTATGCAGTTACAAACGTGTATTTCTCGCAATAATACACACTTTAAGCCAATAATTTGGACATTTTTGAAAATTTTTGCAACATTTACTCTACTCTAGCAATACCCTATTTTTGGCCGCGGGGGGGACGACCCCCCCCCCAAAAAAGTTCTGGGGGGGCTACCCCCCCAACCTCCCCCCATAGGTGTAATTGGGGGGGTAACCCCCCCAGCCATTTTTCCAAACCCCCCCAGAAATTTCCCGGCCCCCCCCCCAACTGGGGGGGGGGGTAGTCGCGCCGAAGGCGCGAAAATTTGCTAAAAATTGGGCATTTTTAGGGCAAATTTTGCAAAATTTTTCAAAAAAATCCAAATTTTTGGCTTAAAGTGTTTATTATCGCGAGAAATACACGTTTATAACGGTTTTATGGACTTCTGGACTCAATATTGACCTTATTCTGCACTCAGAAACATGTTGGCAATCAAGTTTTCGAGTTTAAGAGCACTGTCTAATGTTAAAATTACTTGATGATTTCATGTTTTTCGGCATTAGCAATGGCTGAAAATGCGATTTTTGGCATAAAAATAGAAAAATATTTTTGGGGGAGGTTTGGGGGGGGGGTCGTGGGGGGGTTTGGGGGGTGTCTAAAAAGGGGGTCCCCAAAGTTCCGGGGGAGGGCCCCCCCCCCAACCCAAATCCCCGTTACACCTATGCCTCCCCCCACCTTACACCTACATATATATATGTTATGCCGAATATTCATAATTGCCTATTATATATAATAGGCAACAAAATTGCCGATTATATATAATAGGCAAGACGTTTTGCCGATTATTCATAATAGGCAGAAATGCTTGCCTATTATATATAATAGGCAACATTTTTGCCGATTATGAATAATCGGCAACGAGGCCTTGCCTAATATTCAAAATGAAACTGCAATATATGGGTTAGATTTTTTAAATTTGTTTAAATCAGATCTATCATATGAAGTTGCATGGACATTCAAGCGATGGACCCAAGATCACTAATGAAGAAGATTTAGAAATGGCATTTGATCAAGGCGAACTGGTGCTGCACAAAATGCAAGCACTATATACATTCATGAATCCTGCGGAGAAACCTATGATGACGTATTCCTATGCCACATTTGTTGTGTTATTGCCGATCGCGAAAAGGCATGTCAAACAAAAGTGGTCAAGCCAGGCAAGCCCTGGCCTATTTGTTGCCTATTATATATATATATATATAATAGGCAATTATGAATATTCGGCATAACATATATCAAATGAATGAATGAATGAATGAATGGCAGGGTGAAACCGCCCCCCTCACACGCCTTCATTGATATAAAAAAATGTTTATATCCTTCTGTATGGCGTTGAGGGGCCCACCTCTAGCATCCGTGCTTCCATTCTAATGTCCCTAGTTATAAACTCAACATAATAACATTCATCATATAAAATTAAATGGTATATATACGTATACAACTAGCTGGCGGCCCCAATGGAAGCACAGATACCTACTGAGACAACTCATAAGAACAAAAGGTAAGTTTAGAGGAGAAATTAAATTTGCTAAAGGAGAATTTCACCTATTAACCTTTTTTAAAAAATGTAAAAAAAGAAAAGAAAAACTGTTACGAAGAAAAATTATATAAGAAAAGTTTGTATATAAGATATATAACACGGGGTTTTCACATACAGAATCATATAAATATATATATTATATATGTGTATATATGTACGCACATATATAAGTCAAAAAGCCATTTTATGTATATACTGGAATTCATCGTTCATATATCCGAAAGATAAAATTAATAATAAAGATGTTGACGCATTTTTAAGAACTTCATATCACGTACATATATGTGTATATATGCCGAAATTTCAAAGTGATTTGCCTTGACATGCACAGCATGTCCTCGTCTCAGCTCCCCTTTGGCGTCGGCATACCACGCCCTGTCTACCTACCCATATGTGCTTACCCACCATAAAAGAGCTGCAGCAAAACCAAGTAATTATAAAACAAAAAGTACATATATATGTATATATATATATACGTATACATGAGTACAGTATTTATAAATGAGATGCGTAAGAGAACCGTATATAATCTATTTGCCATCCGTTCATCCTGATGATTAGGGATGACAAATAGAGCTTTGTACTGAGGGGCTTCTCTTTTAATGGAGGAACGTGGCATGCCTGAAAGCATATATGTATAGTCAACGCTATGCATGTATGCAAGCCATTCATTCATTATCTTTTCTGGCGCTTTCCCCGCCTTTATTTATGAAAAAAAATCGTTTTATACAATGACAAGTCATAGGGCCGACTTCAAGAGGAACTATATATATACGCTACCAGCAAGAAAGCCCTTCCAGCTCGTAAGCGTACTACACGATCTACAGTAGATTCTAAACAGTATAAAATCCGCCATGCCATATATAAGAAATGAGGTGGGTCCCCCCCCCCCAAATAAAAGAGAGAAAGAGTGCGAGTTTGCTTAATTTTAGCAACAATAAGGATAGAGCACGCACAAGACTAAGTCTCTCGTAAGGCGCGCCCTTGAAGAAATGATGTAACAACATTGCAGGTTGCTAATGAATTTTTGAACTGGTTGACACTAGGTGAATTAACAACATCACCAGGCAAGGAATTCCAAACATTTACAACTCGGTTTGAAAAGAAAGACATAGTTTTAAGTTTACGACAGCGTTTAGGGTAAAGCTTCCGATCATGCCCTCTAGTACCAGCATATTGAGAATACTCAAAGAAACGGTCAAAGTCAATACACATTTCATTGTTAACAATTTTATATACCAGTATTAAATCAGCATACAATCTCCTAAGTTCCAATGATTCAAGATCACATCTTTTTAAACGCTCATGGTAAGGCAATTCATACATGCCTCTAACATATTTAGTAAATCTCCTCTGAACTATATATATATGTGGTGGGGTCCCCGAGCCAAATTTGGACCTTCTAATCCCCCCAACCCAAACAGGTGGTACACCTATGAAAAGAACGCTATTTATATACAATTACAACAAAAAATTAGCAATATATATACGTACGTAAGAACGATTTAATCATTTTTCACAAAAATGGAATTTTTGCAAAAATTTTGAATTGTTTCTAATTTTGAGCTAAAATTTCGAGAGGGTGGGGTCTGACAAATTTGGTTGGGTGGGGTCTGGCAAATTTGGGTGGGTGGGGCCTGGACGTTTCCATTTGGGGGGAGGGATTCCTCTTCCCCCACGTACACCTATGACGGGAGGAGGCTAAATTGGGGAAATTTCGTTGTCGACTGCCCAAAGATAGAGGGGGTATATATATATAGTCAGGGCGGGGAAAACACATATACGGAACCAGTGTTTTTGTTTTGCTCAGACACTTTTGCGCTCTTCTGCGCACTTCCTCTAAATTTGTTAACAAGGTGCGCATAGCCGAAAATACTATATATAATTTAGTTAAATTACGATTTCGTATATGTTTGCAATTGCATGACATTTTTAGAATGTTCAGAACGACAGCTTATGTCCTACACAAAATATACTAAAACTGAATAGCCTGATTGGGGCATACATAAATCAATGAACAAGCCATACAAGGGGATCGGAGCCCTCAGAAGCTGCCAAATTCTATAAAAATACCAAAAAGCCCACTACCCAAAGCAGAAAGTTGAAAAATAAAAGCTACAGAAAAAGTTTTTCCGGTGATAGTCCCTGGTCAACACATGTGTATATACGCAAATACTCAAAGAATATGAGAATATGAATTTGCAATGTGTTGCATACCATAGCCACGTCAGCGTATGCCATGCTAGTTAATGTTCGATTTCAAAAGACAGGTATTATTGCAGGTATGTAATTGCGTCTGGGGTGCCTCTAAGAAAAATTAAAAAATTTTGTAAAATTGCCACAAACGAGCAAATTTTATGAACATTTTCAGTGAATAATCTTAGTAATTTCTTTTTTCTGACTCTGGAAAAACTGCGCAAGCGTGCGCACAAGCCCAAAATTTTTGCTCATTTCAGAAAAAAGTGTGTCATTGCGTACTTTTTTGAGCAAATAAAAAACACTGTACGGAACTAAGGCTGTCGCATTTTTGACTAAGGCTGAGAGAGCTTGCGTTTATACCATGTGTATTTCGTTCCTATAAGTTCTATCGATTCATGTATAGAAATCCGCCTGATCCCTTGTACATCAGTAGCAATAGTCGATTTTGTCTGTGTTTTTTCTCCCCGCATTTGGGGGAAGAACACATCGGCGGGGAAAAATATGGTACTAAAAATAATCCCAGGTGATCCGCTGGACACTAATTGTTACACATTAAAGGTTGTTTGTACATTTTTGGCTATGCTAAACAACATGGTGCACTTTGTTTTCAGTAGAAAGCTGCTTATTGGACATAGTCAGATGCATTTTACGTACCCCCCCAACCGACTCACCCTTCAAACGGCAAAGTGGAACTAGCCCAGCAAAATGGGTACATCGGACGGCAAAAAGAATAGCGGAAATGCGCTGGGGGCACCAGAAAACCCGTATGGACAAAGTTTTGAGAAGCCAGGTAAAGCCTACTATGAACCTCCAGGAAGCGGTTTCCGACTTGACCCTCCCGACAGCAAAGTGGAACTAGCCCAGCAAGATAGGTGGGTCTGACGGTAAAACTGACTGCGGGAATCGATTTTCCGTGTCAGAAAACAATTGTATGGAAGATTTGAAATTTCAAAGTTGAATAGATAGCGAGAAATTTCGATTTTTCGAATTTTCGCCATTGTTGACGGGCCACTGTGGTCGCTAGGGAAGTGAGAGAGAAAAACGCAACCTGGACCGTTAGTTAGTTCAATATATGTAATTTCTGAATATAAAAAGAAATCAGCTCCAGCTCGTAACTTTCGACCTGAGCGACGACCACAAAAATGGTCACTTTTCGCTATGAGCAGACTTTGCGGCGCCATTGCGGCGCTGTGGCGCAGCTGCAACGCAGAATAAGTTGCGATTCTTAAATTCTTTAGAGGGTACTACTAGACCCTATAGCCCTTTAGGTTGGCCCACCACTGCAGATCACGTGAAAGCGGCGAACATTATAAACTAAGCGTTCCAGGCCGTTTGATGTGGCTAAGCTCAAGACCCCTACTGTGCAGCAAGCATTCAAACTTGCTGTGCGCAGTAGATTCGAAGCTCTGGCATCCTTGACAGACTCTGATGACATGACCGTTGAAGCGGTCTGGAATCAAATGGCAGGATGCCTCGAAGATGCTGCGAATAGTACGATCGGAAGAAGGAATTCTGCTAGACCTAGGATTGAACTGTCTCAAATCACTACTGATATTGCGCAGAGATGTCGGTCTGAAGCTGATCCTCAGAAGAAGGCCTCTCTGAAGAAGGAACTTAGAAGACAGCTACGAAGGGACAAAGAAGCTCACTGGAACAGGTTCTCCGTGAAAATGGAACAAGCTAGTATGAGCGGGAATTCTCGCTTATTGTATGCAACACTCAGACATGCGACTGGACGAAAACCACCCCTGTGCGCAGTGCAGTGAAAGATGATAATGGTTCACTATTAAGGGATAAACAGCAACAACTTGACCGATGGAAACAGCATTTCGAAAACTTATTAAATCGACCCCCACCTACAGCTATTCTCCAGGATGCCAATCCTCCTGAATATGTTCGTCAAGAAACCTATACGCTTGCACCTACTCTGGAGGCGGTCATTGATGCCTTCAAAAAACTTAAATCTGGAAAAGCTGCTGGCGCTGACAACTTGAGCCCGGAACTATTTATCTATGCTGCTGACGAGTTGACTCCCCACTTCGTCAGGCTATTCCGGCATATTTGGAATGAGAGAAAGTCCCCTGAACAGTGGCAGAAGGCAATCATTGTGCCTGTCTTCAAAAAGGGAGACAGACGGCTCTGTGAGAGCTACCGTGGTATCTCACTCCTACCAATCGCTGGAAAATCCTATCTCTTGTGATCCTAAACCGAATTTGCCAGCTTTTGGATGATCAAACCAGAGACCAACATGCCGGCTTTAGAAAAGGAAGAGGGACAATTGATCAAATATTCACTCTTGCTCAAATATTGGCTAGAAGGCGGTGCCATCGGAAGGACACGTGGCTCGCTTTCCTGGACTTTAAAGCCGCATTTGACAGTGTGGATCATGACAGTCTTTGGAACCTTTTGGGCTAAGCCGGTATATAGTCGAGGAGGGTAAAAAACGCCTGGGGAAATAAGGCTCATACTTTTTCCGTATAAGCCCTAGAAAACTCTAGTATGGTGCAAATTGTAGTTTGGCATGCCGGCAATCCAATGGGGTATATAGCGTTTCTGAATCATTCGTGCTGCCAGAGAAAAACACCTCCATCACTGTATTTTTTTACCCGCCGGATCGGGTAAAAAAACACCGGCGGGTAAGAAAAAACAGTACTAAAAGTGACCCTCGTTATTCTGCCGAGCACTAATTTAATGATGTTTCTATATTTTCGGCCATGCTAAATAACATGGTGCACTTTGTTTTTAGTAGAAAGCTGCTTATCTAACAGTCAGGTACATTGATGCCAACACATGAAATGACCGGATATATAGCCGCATAAGCGGCTTAGACAGTTACAATTATACCAAAACACTTGCAAATGTCATGATTTATCATTATTTCAGTTATTTTTAGCATTAAATGGCAATTTCACTAAGTTTTTTGAGTTTTTGAAAAATTTGCCTTGAAAGCATATGAAACGTGGCATGATGATGCAGCAAATTTTCATCCTTAAATTATGAGCTATCTGAGGCCCTTAGGGTGTATTTTTTGAACCGGAATCACTAAACATGACGTGCTCTATGGTTTAGGACGATCAGAATTGCTCAGAACCTGGGCTTATTCTAGGGATTTTTTCTTGGAGGGGGGCTTCTTGGGGGCCCCCCCAAGGGTCCGAGGGGCAAGGAATTTTTGGGGGGGGGGCGAAAATTTTTCGAAAAATATGCTAAAAATAGCGCTGTTTTTCTGGCATATACTATAAAAGTTGATTTTTATAGCAAAAATAAACAGATTTAGTGTTGAAAAGGGCAAAAACTGAGTAAAAATGTCCGGCGAAGCCGGAAAATTTTTGAAAATTTGGCCTTCTGAGCGATTTTTTCAGGGCAAAATTTGGTACCAAAAGGGGCACCCACTTTTTTGAGGGGGAAGGGTGTTTATGGGGCGGCCCCCCACCCCCCCCCCCACTAGAATAAGCCCAGAGAACTGCATATGGGACAATTTTTAAAAATTGGGTGGTGTTATTTTTTTACCCGCCGAGGGTCAAAATTGGCGGGTAAGAAAAAAACTTGTCAGTACCCAGCCTGGATAAAAGGTAGGACGCTGCCGTCTATACCAATCGATAGAGGGGCTCGACATATACCCCTATGCAAAAGACTAGCTAAGTTTTTCTTACAGGTTTCTAGAAATAGGCTTACCAAAACTGCGGAATTCTTAGGTTTTGGAGGTGGTTTGAGGAGGTCAACTTCGAAACACTATCAAAGTCGACGGCTTTGGCCCATACCAATGTTTTTGGTATGCTTTTGTTGTATAAAGATCGCCCTTTAATTTGCGCTATACTAGGTCTCTCTACCTGCTACATTGAGTTCTCCGTGGGGGTGTTTTTTCTTACCCCTCTTTGTCTGTGTTTTTTTTACCCTCCTCGACTATACCTGATGACTGATTGATATCCATAAAGGATATGTATCAGTCGTCCTCCAGTCA
>JASAND010000277.1:0-21127 GCA_030248195.1 Trissonchulus latispiculum | reverse complement strand
GCAGTCTCCTTATGAATTTTTTGGGCAAAACATTTTGTTGCAAACGTTCTGACTGACCACTATTGTCCTGAATGATTCTACATTGGCTTAGAAAGGTTATGATCGGCTTATTCTAGATTTTTCTGGGGGGCCTTGGGGCCCCCTTAAAAGTCTGAGGGGCAAGGAATTTTTCGGGGGGGGGGCGAAAATGTTTCGAAAAATATGCTAAAAATGCCGCTATTTTTCTGTCATGTAATTTCGGAAACAGTTGATTTTTATTGCAAAATAGGTAGATTTTGTGTTAAAAAAGGCAAAAAATGAGTAAAAATCTCCGGTGCAGCCGGAAAATTTTTGAAAATTTGGTCTTCTTGAGCTTTAAATTTTTCTAGGCAAAATTTGCACAAAAGGAAGACTCCCTTGGTTTTAAAAAGGTGGATTTTGGGGGGGGGGCACGAATTTTGGGGGGAAGAACAGTTTTACGGGGGGTTCCCTCGTCTCCATCCCCCTACTCGAATAGTTTTTCCAGATGATTTGTACTGTTTCTATTACTTGTTAAATAATTTTGTGTGTGAATTATTGTTGCTGCTGAACTTCCAAGAGGCAAGTTGACGGCTCTCTCTACTGCAGGCCTATCAGTGGCGAGCCCTGGATGTCCAGATGGAAACCAATGCCATCTGCCGATTTGTTCTGGAAGCTGCCGACTGGGCCAAAGAATTGGACCAGAGCTTTGCTGACCGGGTTAAGCCGCCACTGTTCGGTGTGCCGGTCAGTGTATAGGAATCCTTTCAGGTATATGAGCAATTTAGAATGTTTTTAAATATTTTTTATGCTAATACTACTCAAGCTTGCCTAGGACTGCATTAAGTTTTAATTTTAAACTGTTACGGTGTTGCTGTAGTTTATTTGACTGTTAATTTTTAAGTGGTTGAATACAGTTGTTTGAGGTTTAACTTCACTTTTTATTGAGCGTTTCTGACTGCAGGGAAAGTGCAAGACCTAAATTTCTAGCGAAAAGTTAGTAGTTTTAAGGTAAAAATCTAGACATAAGCTTTTCTTAACGCAAAATAACTTATAAGTTACATAAATTAGCTACAAAGAGTAAACGTTTGAAAATTTGATCTCGACAACTTTCGACACATAGTTGCAACCACCTTGGTGGAGGCATGCCGAAAAGTTTGGGCCACCTTACTCCAACACACTAAACAAGCAGGCCCCTAAAAGGGGCATTATTCCTTCCTGGTGCCTGCCTAACACTTTTCTGCGTTAAAAGTACGTTAATCCTTTTGAAGTGACTGGCAAAAGCTTGTCCGAGCTCAGGCAAATCTCAGTATGGGACCATAATGCACAGCAAACCGATAGCTCAGCAAATATTCATTTCGGATAACTCATATAGTGATCACTTCTTCAATTTTACTTACTTGCGTTCATGGTTGGTACATATAATCAAGCTAACAAACATCAACGAAGTCAAACTAGTTTTGCCAGCCAAGTTCTTTTGTTTACTTTTGTCCAATAAAAAGCAAAATCTAAAATCTGATCCCGAGAATTCAATCTGTGCCTTCAAGTGACTTATGATTCATCCTCGGATGGAATAATGGAGGAAGCAACTTAATTCTGCTCCTAGTAATTTTCTTTATTTCAAATACTTGTAGCTCGATAGCAGTATATAGTGTTAGATCAACTCAAATTAACCTTCATTAAATTCACTTGAAACTGACACTGCTGATGTGAACTAAAATCTAGACCTAATTTGCATATTTTGCTGCTCCAAAAAATGTCCTAAGCTAGGTCACATGCTGAAGATAGGAGTACAAATTTGAAATCTTCCATGAACAACGTAGAAACACTAATTTCCGTAACAATGATTCCGTCTCCAGACGGAATAATAAAAATGCCAGCATTTTCTCTAGTCAGTTGCACAAGACGAGCATTTCACTCGTTTGTATCTCGCCCGCCAGAGATGTTAGTGTGCTGGTTATGAATGGTCCATTACTTTAGTCGTTCTCAGTTTTTCAGTACTTTTTTCTTTCGTTTTCTAACCTTGCAATCTCTTTCCATATTCTTTCCAGATGAAGGGATATTTGTCCACTCGCGGCTACGCTCAAACCCTGCTGGATCCTTTGGCTGTCAGCCATATCGACGCCAGTCTGGTCACCACTCTCCGGAGTCTGGGCGCCATCCCGTTCTGTCGAACCAATGTTCCCCAGACCCTGTTCAGTTTCACCTGCTCAAATCCGATCTATGGGACGACCACTCATCCGCAGGCCAAAGATCGAACCCCAGGGGATCGAGCGGGGAGAGGGCGCCTCCTAGCGGGTGGGGGTTCTCTACTGGGTCTGGGAACCGATGTGGCCGGGAGTATCCGCCTGCCGGCTCATTTCTGTGGAATTGTGGGCTTCAAACCGACCGGGAACCGGCTCAGCTTGCAGGGTATGGCAGCCAGTGTCCCGGGCCGAGCCCATATTGCGGCCACGGCTGGCCCGATGGCTCGCGATGTGGCGTCTTGTGCGGTGGCGATGCGCCACCTCCTCAGTGCCGTGGCTTTCGACCAGGATCCTCTGGTAGTGCCGTTGCCATTTGCCGCGGCTGAGTATGAGTCTACTCGGTCCCTACGGATCGGCTGGTATGAAACGGATGGGTACTGTGAGCCGGTGCCGGCCTGCCGCCGGGCCGTGGTCCGGACCGGAAATTTTCTGGCCCTCCAGGGCCATACCCTAGTTGAGATCAAGGAGAAGTTTATGCCGAAAATTCACCGTAACTATGTGCGGACCAATTTCATTGATGGGGGTGCCTATCTGTGGCAATTGCTTAGTCAGGATTTGATTGATAAAAATCACACTCAATTTGCCCGGTCCTACGGCCTGCCCCTGTGGGCCCGGCAGGCAATGGGCTGGCTCCTGTCTCGATGGAATCCTCGCCTGGGTGCCATGCTGGGAGCACCGACGGCCAGCACGGCCCAGTTCCGTCAGACGCTGGAGGAGAATGGGCGCCTGCAGCGGGAAGTGGTGGATTTCTGGCTGGCCGAGGGGCTGGATGCGCTGATCTGCCCACCGTGCGGTGCCACGGTGCTGAAGCACGATGGGCCCTGCCGGGCACCGGCCACCTGTTCCTATACAGCCCTCTACAATTTCCTCAACTTCCCAGCTGGTGTGGTGCCTTGTACGCGGATCAACCAGGAGGATCTCAGCGCCATGCGGGACCACCCCGCCCAGGATTCCAATGACCGCTGTGTGAAAGAGCAGTGTGGGTCTCCCGATTGTCTGGGCTTGCCCGTTGGGGTCCAGGTGGTCGCGCTGCCCTACAAGGATGAGCTGTGCCTCCGGGTGATGGGGGAGATTGAAAAGTGGGCTAAAAAGGAGGAGGATGCTAAGGACTAGAGAGAGAGAGAATTTTTGACTTTAACTAATTTTAAATAATTTTAATCCATTTTATTTTAATTCTGATTAATTTTTTGCTATGGTGATGCAGTGAGATTGAGATTTCATTTGATCTGAAATGAACTAAGATTGTGGAGTTTGGAGGGAGTTGTGACACTAATTTGTGTGTATGTGAATTTTATCGACGAATGATTTTCTGCAATTTTTATGGACAGTTTAGGTGTATCTGCTGGGTTCAATTGTCATGTAATTTATTTTTCTTCAATAACTTGGCTTATATATAAAGCAGTTTGTTAGGTGGGAACAAGACTAGCAAAAGAGTGGCTGCATTTTGGTGTTTTTAGATAAAATTGTGAAAATTTGGTAAAAAATCATCCGGAAAGGCATTGCTTCGACATGCTTAATAAAGTCTGGTGTACTAAACTCATACATGTTTCTTTTGTTTGCTAACCGTGTAAGCTTATGTAAGCTTTTAATCATATGCTCAATATGTTGTGTTAATTTTTTAGTAGATGGTGCTATTTTATCTGCTGATTGATTTACAGTATTGTACCTGTTTATGTTATCATTCTGTGATTTTAATATTTGCTCAATTTATATGCTTCCTGTTTTATCATATATT
The DNA here is from genome assembly GCA_030248195.1 of Trissonchulus latispiculum. Taxonomy (NCBI): domain Eukaryota; kingdom Metazoa; phylum Nematoda; class Enoplea; order Enoplida; family Ironidae; genus Trissonchulus; species Trissonchulus latispiculum. The sequence continues at coordinate 17,149 of JASAND010000277.1, read as the reverse complement.
TCTATCAGTGGTTATCGGCTTCTTCGATGATTTTTATTGATTGATAATAAAATTTTAGATTTGGTAGTTTTGGTTTTCTCAATAATCTTCTTGTGGTACTTGGTTTTACTTTGTTGAGAAAAATAAGTGCTTCTGCAAGCAAATAACCTTGCCATTTTGTCTCGAAGCAAACGTAGTGTATAGGTGAAGTTTAACCCTTTGTGAAGACTGCTCGCTTGCTACTGGGGCTGGATTTATTTGAGTGGGGCGCCCTCCATTTTTTTTGGGTTCCCCCACTCGGCCGCGCCTCCACTATTTTTGGGATTCCCCCCCTGTGCCTAAAAATTGCCAAATGTTTAGGATTTTTTGTCAAAATTTTTGAAAATTTTTCAGCCTTCGCCGGAACTGTTTGGTCAGAAATCGTCTATTTTTGTATTAAAACTTGCTTTTTTGAGCACTTTTTAGCTTAGTTATAGCAGTACATATAGAAAACTTTACTGTATTTTTACTAGCCCATATTAATCCTTCCACTTTTTGGACCTCCACCCCCACTAGTTGGGTGGGGGGAGTTGAGTTGGGTCCCCACCCCCACTTTTTTGCCGAATATAAACCCAGTGCGGGTGAAGCATAAAATCGTTCACATCTGTCGTTAGCTTGAGCAGCAGACGCCACCTTGCACCATGCACCATGACTCCACTACCAGCAGCAGGTGGCGCGTCTGGCTCAAGGGCCGTGTAGCCACGTACCGGCACGGTAGACCCAGACAAGGATAGGATAATTCTCCGGGGTTACCTTAGTTTGACTTTAAACCATGAAAAGCGTAAGCGTAACCGCTGTTTATGATGACGCAAATTTTTCATGGTTTGACAGTGCAGTTTGAGTACGAACTCCTCAACCTTGGCTCAGCTGAGTTCTTTTCTTTCCTCTGTAGCTGAGTTGATGCAGCGCTCAGAGCGTGAGTCCGAGAGTCGGGGGATCGAATCCTAGCTGTGGGTCTGACTTTTTCTGAGCGCAGGTGTCGTAGTGTCAATTTCGAATCGGATCGGCTTGTTTTGTACATTTGATTGAATTTCTTTTCTAGTTGAGAATATCGTAAGATTTGGCACTACCTCTTTACACTACCGTACTAATTTTAAAAATGCTTTTTAAAGGTTTTAAAACGAAATATTTGTTGATTGTCGAATCTAAAGTTTTCTTCTAGCAACTGATTACACATCACAGGAATCTGAATTTTGCTATGGATTATAGATATACAATCGGTTATGAAATGGAGTTTGTCTGGTCTTTTGCCGTCGTAGTTTTTGCTTTCTTTTGAAAGCTTTAGTTTTTCGTTTTGAAAATAAAACTTTTTTGTGATGCTTCTATCTAAAGGTTGATCACGTGAATTTAGTGTATTATTTCACATTCTTTCAGCTAGTGTGACTTTGTAAAGCTAATTTTTAAGGTCGCTTCCACTTCTAGCAACTAGTTTCAGAAAATAGTTTTTGCCTTGACACTTGCCAATTGATTCGGTCTAGCCGCTAATGTTTCTATTGTCGTCAGTGGAACATTTGTTTGTGTTACGGAAGCTGATTTGCTTTTGCTAGATTAATAAAAATCGGGAACTTACCTACAACCTTTGGTTTAAGGCCAGTTTACACCACCAAACTTTCGCCAAACCAAACCTTGACCAAACTCAAGTTTGGCGAAAGCTTGGTGGAAGTTTGATGGTGTAAACATACACCAAACCTCCGCCAAACTTCCACCAAACTACCACCAAACTGCCAAACTGAGTTTGGTCGCATAGCAAATTTCACCAAACGTTTGGTGAAACTGACCAATAAGAATCCATCAAAAAAAGTCACATGTCTGTGTCTGTGCAGTACACTTGCCTAGATATTTTTAATGCACTTGTTTCAGCCGTACGTTACCTTTTATATTTTGTATTATTTATTTGTGTTGTTTCCGTTAAAGGATTGAAAAGAACGGTTTCCAGCCTTCACAATTAACATAATGTATTGGAAGGCAGTATTGGAAATATTTAATGGAAAATTAAATAAGAAATATTAAAAAATTGGAAAAGGAAGTATTGAACCAAAATTTTGTTAGGACCAAGTTTATATCTAGCCACTTGACTGTCACTTTTCCTAGTCAATAGAACCAATGTTAATAAAACCTTTTAATGTTCCAACCGTTTACAATTTGTTGCAAAATTACCAGAAAAACATTTGTGAATGGGGAAGCCCTAGCTCACACCTATGACAAAACAATTTTAATACCGACGAATGGCTGGAAAAAACTGTTAAAATAGGTTTAAACTGGCAGTCGTATTCTCTTTAATTTCATTGGTTCCCTCCTAAAGTTTGGTGAATGTCTAGAGGAAGTTTGGTCAAACGGAGTTTGGTAGTGTAAACAGAAAGTTTGCCAAACTTTTTGCACAAAACTTGAGTTTGGTCATGGTTTGGTTTGGCGAAAGTTTGGTGGTGTAAACTGGCCTTTAGGACGCCGACGCTCTGCCGATTAAGCCACCTAGGCACAAACGCACGAATCTGATTTGGAGCATTGAAATTTGCATGCAGTCTCTAATCTGATTTTGCTGCTTTTAACATTGTCACTTTTCTGAAAGCATGATTTTTTGTTTACTCACAAATTGCCCTTGCCCTCGTTGCGTCCGTTTGTTTGCCACTCAAACTTAAGTCACTCTGCAAGACGCGCAGTATGCTATTAATATTTTAGGATAAGAACAGTCTCTATTGTATTAGAAAAACAATTAATTAATTCGTAAGCTTCCCAATCTCTTTACATAATTTATTCCGTTCCCACCCTATTTAAGGAAATTCCTGAACTTGAATCTTTTTATTCATTATTTCCTATTTTTTATCCAATTTAGAGGACTTACGTTCCCACCATATTTAAGGAAATTGCTGAACTTGAATTTTTTTATTCTTTTATTTCCTAATTTTTCCAATTTAGAGGACCTAAGGTACAGTGGGAAATTCCTGAACTTGAATTTTTTATTCGTTTATTTCCTATCTTTTATCCAATTTAGTGGACCTAAGGTACTGGTGAGGGACCATTATGGTTTTGGGTCTTGGCGCCATGGAAGCTGAGCTAATCCAGTCAGCGGAGGATTTGACGAACCTAATCCGAGATCATCCGCTGCTGGCTTCGCTGATCGGTTCAGCCCTGGCCCTTGGCTCTCTGCGATGGATTCGCGACTACCTACGACAACGAACCCTTCAGACTGCAGTGCAGCAGCTGAGCGAAGTTCGCAGCAAACAGTTTGCAGAACTGCGCGCTGACCTGCAGCCCCTGTTGGAGGAGAAGGGCTCCGAATGGGAGCAGATCTGTGCCCTGCCTTGGCAGGAGCTTCGTGGTCAGTTTTCCTACGTTTTTCTCAGTTTTCGATTTTAGTCATCTGGTGACCCTAGCATTTTGGATGACTTGTTATTTGTCACAAAACGGCACTTCTTCCTGAAAATCCTTTTGGTATAAGGAAAAACATTTGAAAATCTATTCCACACGCGTCGTATCGGCAATGTTTTACTATAGTTAGATTCAGCTAACTGGCTTTTTCCTACAGGGAGGGGGGTGGCCCCCCCCCCAGAAATTTGTTTCCCCCCAGACTTGGGTCGCCCCCCCAAAGAATCGCCCCCCCCCCCCAGGATTCGGGCATTCCCCCCTGAACTCTAAAAGCCCGGAAAAATAGGGTTTTCAGGGTAAATTTTAAAAAATGTTTCGGCTTCGCCGGATTTTTACCCATTTTTTAGCTATTTTAAGCTTAAATTTAAGTTAAAATAGTTGTTTTTTTAGCTCAGCAGCAAAAAATATCTATTTTTAGTCATTTTTTGAAAACTTTTTCTTCCCCCCCCCAGAAATCCGAGCCCCCCCAGACTTCCACCCCCCCCCCCCCAGAAATTTTTGCCTAGGAAAAAGCCAGGCTAAGGTGGTACTTCTAAGCGAAATATTTATACGCAGTTTTTCCGTATATATACGTATATACCATTGTATTGCAATTTTGGGTCATAGCGTTGTAATTTTTCAAATAAATCAAGTTGAAAATATTGAAAATGACCTTTGCTGAGCTCAAAGCTAATGCTTAAGCGAGTCCCAAAAAGGGAAGCGAAAATAGTTTTGTCAAGTACTGGAGCGAGCAGTGCCTTGTCAAATTTAAGAAAGTGGATCAAAGGATTTTGAAAATCAGTTAAATTGTACATAATAAAAACTATCGATTTTCTTCGTTGTTGAATCATCCTGTGTGTTTTCAGATTGGAGAAGTTTGCTGAACGTGAAATTTTTAGCTCCGGACATTCCAGACAAAAAACCAGATAAACCGATGTTTTTAAATTTTTGAATTATTTCAAAATTTTAATTTTTACAATAATTATCTTTTATCATGATGATTCCTAATCTGATGTTATGGGTCTTTGAATATAAAATTCTGTGTACATAAGTGATCACATTTTTGTGTCAGACTTTAGTTACTTTAGTTGTTTTTTCTTTGTTTAGATGAACTGCAATCGGGCAGTCTTAAGGCTGCTCAGGTGCTGGAGGCCTACCAGTGGAAGGCTCTGGAGGCTCAGGAACGGACCAACTGCATCACCAGTTTTGTATCGGAGGCCAAAGAGTGGGCAGTTGCCCTGGACGAAGAGTATGCCGGAATTATGGACAAGCCTCCGCTCTACGGCATACCTATCAGTGTGAAGGAATCGTTTGATGTAAGTAAGCCGTCCTACTGGTGGTGGCAAGAGTACATAATACATAAGAGTGTGACAAGCGCCGTTTGCAACAATGGCTTTGCTGACAACGGGCATAACCTACTGTTTAAATTTCAAGTGCTGTATAACTTATTTTTAAAACTAGATTCTTGTACAAATTGATTGAAATTAAACAGAATTTTATTCGAAAGCGTTCACCATCGTAGATTTCTTTGCCAGGACATTTGGTCAGCGAAGGCCAATTTTTAACGAAACCGATCTGTGTAGAATCATCAATGTTGAAATCTATTAATTTAGAGGATATAGATCAGAGTGTAATGTCTAATTTTAATTTTAAATTCTAATCAATTTTTGAAATTTTGCTTTTGCTTTAGATGAAAAACTACATCATGACGCGTGGCTATGCCCAGAGTCTGCTGAGCCCGGATCGCGTGTCGACGCAGGACAGTGTTCTGGTGGAGGTACTGAAGGACCTGGGGGCCATTCCTTTCTGCCGGACCAACGTTCCCCAGACCCTCTACAGCTATGCCTGTTCCAATCCAGTCTACGGAGTCACCACTCATCCTCAGGCTAAGTATCGGACCCCTGCCGGCTCCAGTGGTGGGGAGGCTGCCCTGATAGCCTGCGGGGCCTCCGTTCTAGGCCTGGGCAGCGACGTGGGGGGCAGCATTCGACTGCCCTGTCATTTCTGCGGAGTGACGGGCTTTAAGCCCACGAGCAGTCGAGTCAGTGCCCGCGGACGAGGGGCCAGTATTCCCGGCCGGGCCCGGGTCTATGCCAGTGCCGGGCCGATGGCTCGAGATGTGACGGCCTGTGTGGAGCTGCTCGAACTCCTCTGGGCCGAGCAGTCCCAGATGTTCCGCCAGGATCCAATGGTAGCCCCTGTACCCTTTAGCCTAGGCGATTTCCAGTCCCGGGAGAAGCTTCGTATTGGATGGTACGATTTCGACGGGCTGTTTGAGGCAGTACCGGCCTGCCGTCGGGCCGTGGCCTTGGCTAAGTCAGCCCTGGAAGCCCAAGGCCATACTGTGGTGGAGGTGAAGCGTACCTTCACCCCTGACGTCTTTGCCGTCTTCTGGGCCTGTAATTTCATGGACGCCGGGGCCTATCTGAACCAGTGGCTCAGCCGAGATCTGGTGGATGTCCATCACCAGCAGGCTGCTCGGCTCTACGCCACCCCGCTGTGGCTGCGTCGCTCCATTGGCTTCCTGATCGGACCGCTGTGGCCTCGGCTATCTCTGGCCCTGACCGCAGCCACGAGCCGGACGGCTCAACTGCGCCAGGTGTTCGAGCAGGCGGACAGGTGGCGACAGGCGGCGATGGACTCCTGGCGGGAGCAACGACTGGATGCCCTCATCTGTCCGCCCTGTGGGACCACGGCCCTGAAATTGGACGGCCCCGGCCGGGCCTTTATGGCCGCCTCCTACACCCAGCTGTTCAATTTTCTGGATATGCCGGCCGGTGTGCTGCCGGTCACCAGGGTGAATGCTAAGGATGTAGCGGCCATGATCCGGTACAAGGTAACCGATCCGATGGACCGGTGTGTGGTGGAGCAGTGTGGAACGGAGGAGAGCCTAGGGCTGCCCGTGGGGATCCAGGTGGTCTCCCTCCCCTATCGGGATGAGGTCTGTCTCCGGGTGATGCGAGAGATTGAGCTGGGGCTGGAGGAAGTGGGGGGCGATTAAGGGAGCCTGGTGTTGAAGACTGTACTGTACTGTACTGTACTGTTGTTGTGTGCTGAAATGTTGTGTACTTTACTATACTACTGTTCTGTATTGTATTGTAATGGCACTCTAGTTTACTTCCTACTGTACTGTACTGTATTGTATTGTACTAAGCTGTACTGCTTTCTATTGTACTGTATTTCACTGTAGTGTATTCTACTGTACTGTACTTGACACACCGGAATACGTACGTAGTGTAGTGGCGTATCCCCAGTTTGTCAACTCCTCAGTTAGTCAACCCAAATACCTATAATTAATGTTGCCCCAGTTAGCCAACTCTTTTCCAGTTCATCCCCACTTAGTCAACTGTTTTATAGGGCATTCCCAGTTTGTCAACTCTTTTTCATGCCATCCCCACTTTGTCAACTTGTTTTCGTGTCGGTCAGTTTTTCTCAGGGGAGACTTGCTTCACGTTGCCTAAAATAAAGTTTTAGTTTTAAAAACGTGTTAATTTTGGTTAATTAATATTTTTAATTTTTACTCATAACTCTGATTTGGCATGGAAAGCACAGCACCAACTGAGCAAATAATTTCAAGTTTAATTAAATTTTAATTTCATTTTAAACTCACATTAAATTTCTCACTATCTTTACAAATTTTAATTTTTTAAAGTTTGTACTCAATAGATGATTTCCAGATCAAACCTTGCAGATGATTAAATACATAAATTATATTTCTGTTTAAATTAACTAAAATTATTTGTGAAAGTTAAAGCTGTTTCCCCTAAGAAAAAGTGATTAATTCAAACAAACGTTTGCAAAGTGGGGATGACATGAAAAAGAGTTGACAAACTGGGGATATCTTATAAAAAAGTTGACTATGTGGGGATGAATTGAAAAAGAATTGACAAACTGGGAACAACCTTAATTATAGGGATTAGAAATGACAAACTGGGGAGTTGACAAAATGGGGAATTGACAAACTGGGGACAAGCCAGTGTAGCGCTGTACAGTGCAATACAGTAACAGTTGTAGAGAGTATGCACTCTACTCTGGTGTAATGTACGCTACTGTGCTCTACTTTACCTGTCTGTACTGGGTCTTGGCACAGTTCACAATCAGACAATATTAAAGTGCAAATATTAACTTTCTTTTATGGAACTATATATTTTGTATCTCCAATCAATTTTCTGTGTATATGATTCTTACTGTGTGATTCTGTGACTTTAATCTGTATGTTTGTGTTGCTATTGTTGATTATTCTGCTTTCCCCTTATCGGGTAGTGTCTTAACTGTGATTTGTCTGAAGATACTCAGTAGTGGCAAGCCTACGCATCGCCACTGTATTATTGCCGTTTAAATTTTATTTTATTTTCTTAACTTTAGAATTTTTGATATAAAACACTGGGCTGTTTTTAGTTGGCTAAAACTGGATGCAGTGATTTCTGGGTATAAAATCAGATTTTGCAATTTGGTCTGTTAATTTCTGTTTACTGATTTATTCTTTGATTAACTTAGTTGTTAATACATTTTAGCAATAGGATTAATTTAATTCTACATTCAGGCAGTTGCTAGCGTTTGATCTAAGATATCAATAGCTTCATCTACATTTTCTTTGTTGATGCACATCGGTGGCTGTACTCGTAATACCTAAAATACCAAATTAAAATTAAAATTAATGAAAATGCTAGAAATTAGTTAAGGGATTATTCGAATTATATACCTGAAGACTAGTTAGTACTAGAGTCTATGACAGACTTACTTTATGTTGGTACTTTGTCAGAATTATAGGTATAAAGGCAGTCCTTTGGATAAAAAATTTTACCGTTTTATATAGGCCACCTCTTCCGACTAGAAGACCTTTATCTTTGATTGCTTCAAATAAAGCGTCCATTTTAGAAGACTGTAGTGGTTTCCTGGATTCCTAGAATATTTAAACGGTAGAATTGTTAAGTGGTACTTAAGGATTATGTCGGCAGAATTTTCTTGAAAATACCTTCTTAAACAAGACCAAAATTAAAACTAAGGAATTGTTAGTGTTGTTTCAGTGGCGTATCCTCAGTTTGTCAATTCCCCAGTTTGTCAACTTCCCATTTTGTCAACGCTAATCCCTATAATTAAGGTTGTTCCCATTTTGTCAACTCTTTCAGTTCATCCCAACTTAGTCAACTCTTTTTCAAGACCTACATCCCCACTTTGTCAACTCGTGTTAGAATTAATCAGTTTTTCTTAGGGGAGACTTGCTTTACACTGACTGAATTAAAACTTTCACTTTAAAAGCGTATTAATTTTTATTCCTGCTGGAGCAGGAATGTATAAAAAGGAAATTAGTATGTTCATTGTAGGGTGAGTCACTTCTCTATTCAGAAACCCTATCTTCAACATAGGGCTAACTTAGGACTGGGTTTTTTGTGTGACATTATGCAAATTAGGTTTTGCAACCACTATTTAAGGAGTCGCACAAACTGCCTTCGCGCAGTCTTCGGCTGTCAGCAACCTTGAACGGTTGCATGTTTTTGAACACCAGTGTGGCTTGGGAGCTACACAGAGGTGTAATAGGTAGTTACGTAAGTTTGCACCTGGCTTGACTTAGGCCGACCATTCGCCAACGAGATGTGGGGCTTAGGCCTACAATCGCCAAATTTTAGCAGCTGAAGTTCAGCGAAGGAGGTTGAAAATAGGAACAACAAAAACAAGAACGCTGTTACAGATGGGCACTAAACTGGAAAATTAGAATAAGACGTTTTGTTCAAGATGCCAGTGTTAGTATACTACACTTTGAAAGTGGTCACTTTTGTGAGGGGTCTATGCTCAAGCCGTACCTAAATAGAGTTCACTGAAGTGATCGATTAATGAGGGGATTAGGTGATTGTAAGTCATACATATGTGGAATATTATGAAGAGCAATAGTAATAATTCGAATTCGAAAACTACGTAAGTGAAATCGAAAGCAATCAGCAAGTGATGTCGCTTGCGACTTAACTCTAGCTGAATTCATTTGTTGTTGATTAATAACAGGTCTGCAAAGGAATATTGCCCCTTTTGGGGCCTACTTGTTGTTAATTAATTAGCGTTGACTAACTGGGGAGTTGACAAACTGGGACAAACTGGGGATAAAACCGTTTCAGTAGCCGATTCTAGTTTCAGTTTCAGTCGGTGGTCCTAAATAATTTCAGTTTTAGTTTCAGTTACGTACAGTCGGCGGACCAAAATAGATTCACTTTCAGTTTAAATTTCAGTCGACAAAGTAAAATAATTTCAGTTTCAATTTAAGCTTCAGTCAGAGTTTCAGTTTCAGTTCCCTTTAAAAACAACGGTTTACTGCCTTCTGAGTTAAGAAAAAGCACAATTTGATGGTTATTCAGCCTCTCCTGCAGCAATATTAACAGAATCGAAGCTCAAAACCTTCAAAATTTCAAGTTTTAAGGAAAGACTAGTTTCAGTCCGAGTGTCAGTTTTTTACACAAATTAGTTTCAGTTTCAGTGACTGAAACATCAGTAGGAATTGGTTCATCTCAACAACTAATTTGTCCTTCTCTCTGAGGACCTGCACTTTTGTCTATCCAAGGGACACGGAAACAGGCTCAAATTGAATCTAATTTGAACTTATTTCTTTTTCTTTCTTTTTTCTTTCTTTTCCTTGCGACATTCGGACGCTGGGTCTGTTCGATTTTTTCAACTCGGTTTATTCTAGTTGCTATATTGCACTTATTTCTTTAATAATTTGTGTATTACCAGGTTAGATTAGATAATGTGCAAAACCTACTCTATCATCAACGAGTTCCACTCCAATCATCAACCCTTTGCCTCTCACGTCCCCCACAATCTCGTGCTTTGACTGTAACTCTTTGAGTTTTGACAGAAAATAGGTTCCAACCCTAGCACTGTTTTCCTGTAACTTTTCCTCCTCAATTACCTAAAACACAACTTTAAGGCTCATACTATATGCTGACATAACAGAATAACATACACTACATTTCACTATTCTGTTACATCTAGTAATAAATAGTGCGTACAATATACTATATATATACACTTATATACTATATATACATCGCAATACAACATAGCTTATTGTTATACATACAAAGGCGTTACAATTCAGTTAAACAGTTAATCAAATATTTAGCTTACATCTAAAACTGCAGAACCAACTCGACAAGCAATTGGATTTCCACCGAAGGTGTTGAAATGGATGGCGCCCGTCAAACTTTTGGCCACTTCTGGAGTTGTGACGACCGCGGCCAAAGGAAATCCATTACCTATTCCTTTGGCCATTGTAACTGAAACAGGAAGTTAGTGTTTTCTACAAAATGAACTGCGGACTTTCTTTTGGCTGGAAGCTTTTCTATTCAGTAGCAGAATGTTAAGCTGCAAACGTTTGCGACCGAGAGTGTTTGAACAATTTGTAAGAAACTGAGTCACCAAAACCCACAGACCACCTAAGTAGTATAAAAATGGGCGTTCTGGGACAGCGGCACTTGCGGCACTATGCGGCATTCTAATGCCGCATATGCCACAAAAGTAAAAATTTCTAATTTAATGCTCTTATACTTCACATACATCATGTAATGATTTATATGACTAGTTAATTATATGTTTAATATTACACAATTGCTCTAAAATAGTCAATGCGTTACGCACTAATAGCCTGAATTAAAATTTGTCCTTATTTTTGCATATATAAACATTCACATTCAGACAGTTGCACTGTTTCAATATGGCCGTCGCAATTGTTGCTGTTAGTTGTATTGGTGTTCAAAGTCTTGGAGATGTTCCATTGGAAGCTACTCTCCTAATTAAACGTCCAGGATATTATCAGCCTGATGTGTTTCACTTCTTTATCAAAGCCCCACATAAATTTTCCCAACTATCCATGGATCAACAGTGGACCGTTCAGTATGTCACAATGCAAACTTGTCTAACCTGGGATTGCAGTCCTCACCTTCGTACATGGAATCAAGTGCTCGATGAAATTTCAGCCATCATTACAGATACCAAAGTGAAATTGCTTATTACTAAGGGGACTGGGCAATGGAATCTGCTTAGAACTGGTCTCATGGCTCGGAAAAATTTTATTAGGGTTATGGAAGGAGGTGCTATGGGATTACCAAGTTATAGTGTGATGGTTCAAATGGAGGGGAAAGGGTGCTGTCCTGATCATTTGCTAGAAGAAGGAGCCAAATATTGCTCCGCCCATCGTGCATATCAACTCCTTCAATCTTACATCAAGGAAAAGGACAATTTGATTGACTCTGACTGATGATATTTATATTGCTCTAATCAACATATTATTTGTCAATAATCGCTAATTAATGATAGCAATAAATGCAATTGTGTTTATTTGTTGTAATCATAAATTATTCAATATTACAATGACCATAGGCATAACTGTTAATTCCATCATCGAGAATGTAACGCTTATCATCAAAAGCAGATAAACTAATTTTGTTTGTAGTTAGAGAAAATAGCTGATGCTTATCGCTTCTGATCATATTCATCACATCTCGACGAAGGGCTTTATCTAACAAAACCTTCACATAATCATCATGCTTCAACACTTTCTTGACAACATATTTCTTGACACCTTTGGCCCTCTTTTTCGCCTCATTGCCACATAAAATACTATACATTTTGGCACGCAGGCCACAAAACTCAGAAATTGGACTTCCGTTCGTTTCATCCTTCATTTTCCCCATCACCTTTTTGTTGGTTGCAGAAAACAAAGGATGATTAGAAGGGTAGTCACTAAAATCAAACAAAGCACTGTCGTCCTGCATATCTTTATACACATCTGCACATTGAATATAATAACATAAACTATCTGTATCAGTGAACAGCAATTTGACATCACATCCGTATTTGGGAACAATATAATCGTAGTGAAATTCGTACATGAGCAACTTTGACAAATCAAGCACAGTAAACCCAACATAGATGGGCTTATTGAGTTCGATTGTTGCACGTTTCATGCATACCGCTGCCAAATCTCCGCTGAAAGCAGTTGCCCGCTCAAAGCGAGGATTTGACACCAATTTGCAGAATCGCGCTTGCTCAGTTACAAGTTCCACATCCAAATACGCACGTACATTTTCCATCGTTTTTCCAAAAACTGCATTATTTAACAGCTTAAACAAATTTTTATCAAACTCAGATTTTGCACATTTGCGCTTCTCGGCATTGAAATTAATGTAAGGCTGCATCCAAGCTGATTGTTGAAAAGCTAGAACGCGGTGTACATGCTTCAATTTTAAGCCCAACGATAAATAGTATTTTAAATTACGAAAGTGTAGAATATATTTTTGTTTGTTGGATAGGTTAGGCACTAGCTTGTACACCTTGCCACCTTTTACACCGAGATCACGCTTCAATATTTTACAATACGATGACAGCATGCAATCATCGATACACATTTTTCTCTGGAGCCAGCGGATAACTGTTATGTAAACTGTGTAATTCTTTTGGATATTCTAAATCCACTTCCAAAACATAGCCCTCCTCACCCTCTGTTTCCACAGAGGTCCAATCAATTTTATCAATTTCGTAAGATGAAAGCCAGCGAAATTTACCACATGGCTGTTTCTGGATCATAGACCAACCGTACAAATTATTTGCATCAAGATACAAAATATAAGACAAACATTGTGTCATATCGTAATGCGATAAATATGGGTTATTCGCTTTAGCATATCGATGGGAAATCATCGATACACCTCCACGAATGCCCTGCTCGAAAAACATGTACTGGTCGTGCTCCTTGAGAAGTTCCAATCTAACATTTGTCAGTTTAAGGCATGCATCCCAACCAAAACTTGGAAGGGTAACGTAGTGAGCAGGGTCTAAATCGTAATGTTCAAGGCAGAAACATCGAAAGTTTTCGAAGACATCTGCCAGTAATATAACGTCAGTATGCAGGTAGAGGTCGTGGTAGTCTCCAAGGGTACGTAGACCAAAGGTATTCCAAATAGTTTTGGCATGTGCATAGTCCGTGTCAGAAATATTTTCTTCCTGAAGCTTATTAAAAAAATGCTGATTTCGATGGAAGCTCTGATTCTTCAAAACGTGCCCACGAATCCATATAATCATACGGATAGACACCTTTTCTCATCAGTAAACCTCTTTTCATTTCATCACCGATGTTTGCTGACAGTAGTTTAAACTGAGAAATGTCCAAGTTCCCCACCAATGCATCCAGTGAGGCCATGAGAAATTGGCAACTGTCTATGAATCGGATCCTCCAAGTTGTTGGTTCTCGTCCAAAACCACCAAGTACCCTTTCTTCTTCAGTCATATCGTCGTCATCTTCTTCAGCAGATTTAAGCAATTTTTTCACGGAGAAGCTCAGATAATCTTCCATGCCCTTTGCAATCGCTGACAATTTTAAGTTCTTCGATTTGCACAACTCTCCAATTTTCTGCATGATCAGATGCCCATCATATTTTCGCAGGTTATGAAAAATAACTGTAATATCGCGATTCAAACGATACGACTGATTGCATCTATTGTGGGAAGCACCACGATATCTTCCACACATGTGGCAGTGATCACGCACTCGATCCTGCTCCAATGATTCACTGCATAAATGACAGATGCCTGCTGATAAGAAATTCAACTCTTCTTCCTTCGTCAGATTCAGAGGTTCAGGGTTGTTAAGAGATATGCTGAATTCATCGGACAGTTCTATGAGTTCTTCTAAGAATCGTTGAATACAATCAGCACCTCGATACACTGTAGCAGCTTTGTGCTTCAGGGTATCTGAACCACAGCATTGACTTATGCCAATCAATCCATAGCCACATGGCGTGTGTCGTTGATAGGTTTCCGTGAATGATTTCATGCTTGAGTTCGCGCAAGATGATATCTTTTCCGTCAGACACTCAAAGTCAGCATAGACAACAACAGGAGCTCTTAGTCGACGATGATGATTTTTGAAAAACAGTTCATCTTCGGTTGGCATTACTACTTTGCTCGGTTTGTTGTTTACACACCTCGAAGTGTGCTCCCTAAGCCTCTCTTCTGAATAGGTTGGCTGCAGGCATCGCCGACAAAAAAATTTTCTTCGGTGACCTCCTCGTTGTTCACTTAACAAGCGATCAAAATCTTTGATCCAACTGTAGTGTCCATCGTGTAAAAGTAGATCAATGTGATTGTCCAACTGTTGTTTTGACAGATAAACTGGCACTAGAGACTTGTCATCAACAGCTATTACATTAATGCTGAGGCTGTTCTTGCATTCAAACTTGTGAACATCTTTGACTTTCATAGGCATCTCCAAGCCAGAAATGTCCAGATCACCAAGATAAGCTTCGTATTTGGAAATGCGTTCTGCATGATCATCCGTAGGATGCAGTGCTGCCAAAACACTCCACAAAAAGCAAAGGTTGTCACTGTTCTTTATATTGATGACTGCCTTTTTCAACCTGATCCAGCGTGGCAATGGCTTGTACGTTGCACCAGCCAATGGTCGATGTCGTGCAATGTGGACATCCAGATGCAAAATCTTGTCCACTATCCAATCAGAACCGTTCTGAAGGAAGCTCTCTAGGTTTCTGTCAATTTCTTTCTCCATGAATGACAACTCTTCTTCAGCTGGACTTCCTTGCTGGACATCTCTTGCTTTACAGCAAAAGTGCATTTCAATTTCTTCACTCTCATTGCTAGCTCGATGCAGTCGAACTTTGGCGCACAGCCAGACTTTTATGCCCAGCAACTCAACCAGTTCTGTGTTCAAAAGTGTTAGTAGTTGATTCCTACACCCTTGAAAGAAGACTTGTAGATCTCCTACGAAATGAGATGAAACAAAACGATATCCTCGCAACCATCCTCTGAATGCCTGCTCAAGTGGTGTAGATTCAAACCTCTCCTCCTCTGGCAGTTCCAGTTCCAGTAATTCCTCGTCGGATGCCGTCATGTCATCAGGCAACGGCATTGCTAAAAGTTCCTCGTCGGTTGCATCATTAGGAGGCATCGGCATATTTGCCAACTCGTCGTCTGATTCCGTCCTTGTAGCCTCTTCAGTCGGTTTCTTTGAGGGACCAGCTGACGTTTCTTCAGGGGATCTTTTATGATGAGCCTTTAGATGTCGTCTGAGGTTATCTTTTCGTGCAAACGTCTTCCCACACTGAGTACAAGGCCATTCACGATCTGCATGGACAGTTCTTTTATGGCGCATGAGGTATGATCTCTTCTTAAAGACTTTATGGCACATATCACACTTATGGTCTAGAATATCTTGTGCCATCGTTTCCAACTGGTCCAAGTCTTGAATGACAGCGTCGTGGGACATTCTGAAACAATTACATTGATGTAGCAAAAACTTCATATATACAAATAAAATCTATTTAAGCTGGTGAACGCAATCA
Organism: Trissonchulus latispiculum; assembly: GCA_030248195.1. NCBI lineage: Eukaryota > Metazoa > Nematoda > Enoplea > Enoplida > Ironidae > Trissonchulus > Trissonchulus latispiculum. The sequence continues at coordinate 1,448 of JASAND010000277.1, read as the reverse complement.
TTATTTTATCATTTCTAAATCTAGTACTTATGTTAGATATGAACAGGCGTACAATCATCGTGACTGTTTGCAGTAATCTAATTACCGCTGCAATTACCTGCGTACTCGTCAGAAATTCCTCAGTGCGCAAATGTGTTATTCATTATTCTATAAATGACACTCTAGTTTCCGTCAATGAATCCTGGAATATTAATCTTGGATATCGAATGAGTATTGAAAGGAAAAGATATGAAAACGAAATTGAAATCAGAGCAGTAATTGAAACGGCAGTTAACCCACATGCTATATGTGGTGAGAGACTTCTAATACTAGAAGATATGTGCAATGATATTTTCCTAAGGTTAAATTTTAGTGGTACTGTTGTTGGACAATGTCAGATAGGTCCGCATACTAGAAATTTCTACTGGAAATCACCAACTACTATGGACCTGACTCATATATACACTATTGAGACTTGATATTGAAAACGTATTTGATAATGACTCATCAATTGCTTGCTATTTTTTGACCTACTGACCTAATTTCAAAGGATATAAGCGGCAGTATTGGGACTTTAATCATTTTGTATGGATTCTGTTGTGCGTGTTGCTACTTCGGAGCTATGTCGAAATTCCAACGTGAGGCGATTGCGAAACAGTATGAGAAATTGGGACGAGAGAAGGCGGGTGAAACTAGTGATAACGATTCCAGCATTGAGGATCAGACTTATACGATTAGTGCCTACTGGCCTCCTTCTGCAGCGCCATGGGTTCCGCCACCACCACCACCGAAGAACCTATATGAGTCCTTTGTTTCGGAGATGATGGCTGTTACCAACACTGAACCAACGGCTCCTTAGGAAAGACTTTATTTACTTGCTTTCGCTAAGGAAGTGGAGCGACTGGCTAGATATTATTCTAAAAATAATTTTGAATGCCTCGGATGTCTGCTTACATGTCTCTCACAGCAAGATCATACGTGCCTCGATGCCTATCAAAACTACTTGGATAGTCACTTTCAGTATTTGGTCGAGGATGCTGTCGATAGGGAAAACGTATTGAAGAGAACAAGTGCGCCTATAGAAATGGATGAACCAGAGCAGTGGGATATCTGCTCAGTTGACTTTAACTGTAGAACCATATGGCGTCCTTTAATTTATCTTGCTATTTTAAAGGATTACATAATGTTCCCCATTGAATGGAGAAAAGCTGTTGACAGTGTGCATATATAAGCAATTATTGTATGTGTAAAACTACTGTAAATAAAATATGGACGTGCGTCTTAAGTGTCCTTTTAGTATGTCAGTGGTTGGACCCTCTGGTAGTGGCAAGTCTCAGTTTACTTCAAAACTGTTACAAAGTCGATATCTAATGAAAGACCCACCCACGAGAATTGTTTGGTGCTACAGTGTTTGGCAGCCACTTTACAGCAAACTAGACTATGAATTTAGACAAGGACTGCCGGAAGAG
>JASAND010000276.1:0-40484 GCA_030248195.1 Trissonchulus latispiculum | reverse complement strand
GGGGCAACGAAATTTCGGCGGGCATGCCCCCTTGCCCCCCCTGGCTACGCTCCTGGCATACAGGCATATAGCTCAAAACAAAGTTAATTTTTTGCGAAGTTCACAAACTCTGCGATCTTCGCGAAACAAGCAACATTTCACTAATTTTAGAGAAGTTCGCGAAAAAGTTAACTTAGTTATATAATTTGAGGGGTTTTCTCCATATCTACCAAAAATTGGAAAGAATTTTAAAATCTAATTTGGACTCAAGATTTGGTGCCTTCGCGAAGTTCGCTAAAGTTTATCGAAGTTCGCGCAATTTCGCGAAATTCGCCAAGATTCGGGAGACTTTCGCGAAGATCTTCGTGTAGTTTGAAGGAATTTCGCTAAAATCTTCGCGAACTTCGCAAAAAGTTAGCGAACTTCTTTAAAATCTATATACGCGAAATTCGCTAATATTCTGGGTTTATTTTAGGCAAAAATATGGGGGGGCAGGGGCGCACCCAGGATTTTGAAAAGGGGGGGTCGAGCCGGAAAAAATTTTCCCTTCGCCTGACACGTTTACGCCGGGGGGTCGCGGCGGCGAAGTTTTCAACAAAGAGTTCGTTTTCGGAGCCACAAAAATAACGATATTTAGGAGTCGTCGTCGGCCGACGCGGGGGGTCTGGGAGGCGGAGCCCCCCAGAAGTTGAGCAAATTTTTGAAATTTTGAAAAAAGCTGTAATGGAAATCTTTAAAAAGATTTCAATAAAAGTTGAGAAATTCTTTGACATAATGGCAAAATTTGTATTGGAAAGCTTGAAAAGATTTAAATAAAAAGCTCTGTGAGGCGCATTGTTACAATTTTAAATTGTTAAAATCGTGCCGAAAATCGTTAAAAATATAGAATAGTGCCGCAGGCGCGAAAAATTAAAATACATGACGTAGAAAAGCAGGCACGCACTTTTTTGAAATCGAGATAGAAAAGCACCGCAGGCGCGGAAATTCAGTAAAATGGAGATAAGAAAGCGCCGCAGGCGAGAAAAATTGAGTTAAAAAAGCGCCGCAAGTTCCAAAACTTTGTAAACGTTAACATATATATGCGTACGTACATAATAGCAACGCAGGCGAGAAAAATTTTTAAATTCAGTTAGAAAAGCGCCGCAAACCCGAAAAATTTTGAAAACTCAGTTAGAAAAGCGCCGCAGGCGAGAAAAATTTTAAAAATCGGGATAGAAAAGCGTCGCAGGCGCGAAAAATTTTCATAATTTTTAATTTTATGCACTAAAAATAGCTCAATTTTTGCTTTCTCCCCGAAAATTCCGGGGGGGGGGTCGGAACCCCCAAACCCCCCCCCCTGGGTGCGCCCATGGCGGGGGGGGATAAAATGGGCCAACAATGCTGTATAAACAGCCTGTTTTCCACATACACTGCTGTACGTAACTATGCTTAAAATTGCTCAAAAATCAAGTTTTAACACCCAAAAATGCTCGATCTAAAATTTCCGGCGACGCCGAAAAATTTTGACCAAAAATCCTAAAAATATGGCTATTTCTGGGCACTTTAGGGTGAGTGGGGGGATGCCCAAAAAAGTGGGGGCGCCCCCGAACCCCCCCCCAGTAAAATAAACCCAGGTATTTTGACGAATTTCGCGAAATGATGTGAACTTCAGGAAACTTTGGCTAACTTCGCGAAGACACTTGAGTCCAAATTAGATTTTAAATTTTTTGCCAATTTTTGGTAGATTGAAGAAAATCCCTCAAATTAACTAAAGCTAACGATTTCGCGAAGTCGCTAACTTTTTTGTGAACTTCTCTAAATTTAGCGAAATTTCGCTTGCTGCGCAAAGATCGCAGAGTTTGGGAACTTCGCAAAAAATTTACTTTGTTTTGAGCTATACTATAGTTATAGCAGTATATATATAGAAAACATTTTTTACTGTATATATTTTTGGCATTTTATTTATTAATTGTATCCCCCTCACTTTTCGACCTCCTCCCACTCTCCCCACCCCCGTTTTTCGCCTAAAATAAACCCAGCTATGTTGGAATTAAAGGACTACCGGTGTAGGCTGTCGACCATGCCGTCTCCTGATTATTTATACCAGGATTGTAGTATATATAAATATACGACCTGCTGCACTGCGTAACTGTCGTATCCTTTGTGACCTTGATAACAAATTATAGTGTACAATTTTTTAGCATTCTGCAGCAACTTCTAACATCTTTCTCTTTGTAACTTTGCTATTCGTTCTCCAAAGTTTCTCATCTTCTCACATCAGAAATCAGAGGATCATGGCCAGCGGTGATGCTCCAGTTACTCCCAAGGATTTCCTTCCCAAGGCCCCGGAGCCCTTTCAGAATGAGATCACTGGTCAGCACGCCCTGAAACATGTACAGCCTCAGGAGAAGGCCACTCTCCCTACCAAAGAAGGTCGGTTACTCATAAACAAACAAAGATTTATTTGGTTGTTGTTTGGTGTTGCTGTTTTTGTTTGTTCGTTCCGGACTCTTCGACATATAATGAGACCTGAGGGCGACATATAACGCACATCGGGCCAGGTCACCCTTTACGTAATGTAAGCAGGGAAGTATCCAGCATTTTGAAAAAAGGGCTCTGACTTGAATTTTTTCAAAATCCAGCCAAAATTGCAGTAAACGGTACAAATTTCAGTTTTTTGCCAAAGGGGTCCACACTCTTCCCCTAGATATATATATATATGCCTTGGATGGTATGTAAGGATCTAGGAAATGAACCACAAAGCTCTGTAACATGCGCTCCAAATTTGTGGAGGACTCTAGATGTATATATACTTCACTGTTTATTCGACACGGTTTTTGATTAAATCGTGTCGACCTCTCAAAATTAGAATGTCCCTTGCGAGGTCTAAACTCATTCGCGCCTTTGACAGCTGGCATTTCCTAGGGTTTTGATAGTGGGAGGACTTAAGCTTAATCGCTGTTTTTAAGCTTAAAATGAATTTATAAATCCATAAATTAGCTAAAAATTAAGAAGGTTTTTGAAAATTTGGCCTCAAAACTTAATTTTTCGACACTGTTTTGGGCGACTCCCAAAAAAGTGGGTGGGGGCTTGCCGAAAAGTAGGGGGACCACCCAGGGGCGCACCCAGGATTTTGACAAGGGGGGGTCGAGCCGGAAAATATTTTTGCCTTCGCCTGACACGTTTACGCTGCGGGGGGGCCGCGGCGGCGAAGTTTTCAACAAAGAGTTCGTTTGGGAGCCACAAAACTGACGAGATTTAGCCGCTAGCCGACGCGGGGGGTCTGGGCCCCCAGAAGTTGAGAAAATTTTTGAAATTTTGAAAAAAGCCGTAATGGAAATTGTTTAAAAGATTTCAATAAAAGTTGAGAAATTCTTTGACATAATGGCAAAATTTGTATTGGAAAGCTTGAAAAGATTTGAATAAAAAGCTCTGCGAGGCGCATTGTTAAAATCGATATAGAATAGTGCCTCAGGCACGAAAAAATTAAAAAACATGACGTAGAAAAGCAGGCACGCACTTTTTTGAAACCGAGATAGAAAAGTATATACCGCAGCCGCGGAAATGGAGATAAGAAAGCGCCGCAGGCGAGAAAAATTGAGGTAAACAAGCGCCGCAGGTTCCAAAACGTTGTAAACGTTCCAATGGTTGTTCCAATAGCGCCGCAGACGAGAAAAATTTTAAAAAATCGGGATAGAAAAGCGCCGCAGGCGAGAAAAATTGAGGTAAACAAGCGCCGTAGGTTCCAAAACGTTGTAAACGTTCCAATGGTTGTTCCAATAGTGCCGCAGGCGAGAAAAATTTTGAAAATTCAGTTAGAAAAGCGCCGCAGGCCCGAAAAATTTAAAAAATTGGGATAGAAAAGAGCCGCAGGCGAGAAAAATTTTTAAAATCGGGATAGAAAAGCGCCGCAGGCGACAAAAATTATAGAAATCGAGATAGAAAAGCGCCGCAGGCGCGAAAAATTTTCATAATTTTTAATTTTATGCACTAAAAATAGCTCAATTTTTGCTTTCTCCCCGAAAATTCCCGGGGGGGTCGGACAAAAAGGGGGGGGGGTCGGAACCCCCAAACCTCCCCCCTGGGTGCGCCCATGGGACCACCCCCCATAATGCCAAGACCAGACAAATGCTAGCCAAGGGTCTACTCTGCTTTGATCCACCTGTTGGTCTCTTCTCGGCATTTTGCTGGGTGGCGATAGGGGAGTGGGCCAAGGTTGGGTGGGAGTCTCGGTCTCGCCCAAAATCCGAGACTTGGCTCGGGATCTGAAATTTTTTCAAAACATCAAATTTCAGCGAAAATTGTAATTCAATGTAACGAAAATTAACTGACGAGGTTCGGAAATCATAGGTTTATGTATAGTCAAGCGGGAAAAACACTTTTTCTTTCTTGGACCAGAACTTTCGACTGGTTTGGGCTATCACGGCTTTGATTCTATATATATACGTATATTTAATTAGGGTTTGTCCTAAGCTTTCGAATGAGGTATAGTTTGTCTCTCTAAGCCCTGCCGTTATGGAGAAATTAAAGTTTTCCGTGTCCGGAAAAAACCCAATGCGGGAAAAAGCCCATCGGCGGGAAAAACCCCACCCGGATTTTTTGCTGGAAACGTGCCAGAACGGTGCCATTCGAATGAGCGGGTTGTTTTGAGTAGGTCTACATCGAAAAATACCAACATTTTTGAAAAATTTCAGAAAAAATTGAATTTTGAAAAATTTGTATGTTTAACATGGGTAGTGCGAAAATCGGACATTCAGAAACTGGATGTTTTCAAACGCGCCTGCCTACGCACCATGCTAAGAATTAGGCGGCGAGACAATATTCGAAATACGGATCTCTACAACATGCCACATTCGAAATACGGATCTCTACAACATATGCCACAATCGAAATACGGATCTCTACAACATATGCCACAATCACAAACGGCTATCAGCCTATCTCCAACGCGGCCGCCTCCGGTGGCTGGGCCACTTAGGGCGGATGGATCCTTTACGGGCACCGGGAACGGTGTTCTTCTCCCCCATCCCGGGCCACTGGCGGAGACCACCCGGTCGGCCGGCAACGTCATGGCGGCAGATAGTGGAAAAGGACCTATAGGCCCACATAACCCCACATAGAAACGCTGGGTACCGGTGGGATGCAGGGTATTTTTTACAGGGGGGGGGGGGCGGGGGGAACCCCCCCGAAATCGCCCCTCCCGGGATTTTTGCTTCTCCCCCGGGATTTTTTGGAGGCCCAAATTTTTGCCAAAAATAGGCTAATTTTCAAAAATTTTCCGGTTTCGTCGGAGATTTTTCCTAAAAATAGCCATTTTTAGCTTAAATCCTGGCATTTTTGAGAACTTTTTGCGTTTCAGCATGTAATATACGCCAAAAAATACCATTTTTTGGATCATTTTTGCAAAAAATCTTCCCCCCCCGAAAATTTCTTCCCCCCCCCCCCGGGCCCGGGGGGGGCCCTCCGAAAAAAATCCCTAAAAAATACCCTGGTGGGATGATGTGGTCAAAACCATGGCTCAAGACAGAAACCAGTGGAGGGCAATGGTTAATCAAGTTGGTATGGATCCGGAGCCCATCAGATTGCTGCAGCAGCAATAGAGATGGAACAAGTACAAGTAACACGTTATATAAACATAGGCAAATTTTGGAAATTTTTAAAAATTGTTTATTTTCGCCAGTTTAAGCATCTTATAGTGTAGAAAACGCGTTTTTCTTGTATTTAGAGCCAAACTAGACCCATTTTACGGCAAAAATAAGCATTTTTGGCCAAAATTGAAATTTTGGCTTGAAATGGCACCATCTCCGATTTCGTCCCCCTGGAGCACCCACAACAGAACGAACCAGCATTTTTTCAAAATCGGATTTCATCAAATTTTCGTCATTTTTATATTTTTCTGAACGTCATTTTTATTTGTCCAACGTCAAAAATAAATTTTTGCAGAAATACGGTTTTGTTTTGATTTAAGGCTGTACGTATTCGTAATTTTGGTTGAATTTTTACCTTGCTGGCGTGTGCTGCTTCATATTTCACGTTGTCCCGCCTCCCGCGATATAGTCTAACTTACGTATCATAGGGGTCGCGGCAGCGACCCCTACAATATGTGTGAAAAGTGGCTGGAGACAGTGTAAAATAAGCTGCGCAGAAGCTGCGCAAAATCCTGCGCAGATCCTGCGCAGATTTCATGCGCAAATTGTAGAGCACATCGAGTTTAGTATGTCTGTGAAGTTTCAGCCCCGTATCACTTACCGTTAAAAAGTTGCGCCCCGGACCGGTTATGGCGGCGATGTTTTTTTTTCCGGTTTCTCCTATTTGATGGTTGTATTGTACATAATGTTCGCCGCTTTCAAGTGATCTGCAGCGGTGGGCCAACCTAAAGGGCTATGGGGTCTAGTAGTACCCTCTAAAGAATTTAAGAATCACAACTTTTTTTTGCGCCGCAGCTGCGCCACAGCGCCGCAGTGGCGCCGCATCGGCTCATAGCGAAAAGTGACCATTTTTGTGGTCGTCGCTCAGGTCAAACGTTACGAGCTGGAGCTGATTTCTTTTTATATTCAGAAATTACATATATTGAACTAACTAACGGTCCAGGTTGCGTTTCTCTATCACTTCCCTAGCGACCACAGTGGCCCGTCAAAGATGGCGAAAATTCGAAAAATGAAAAATCGAAATTTCTCGCTATCTATTTAACTTTGAACGCTCAAATCTTCCATACAATGGTTTTCTGGCACGGAGAATCGATTCCCGCAGTCAGTTTTACCGTCAGACCCACCCATCTTGCTGGGCTGGTTCCACTTTGCCGTCGGGAGGGTCAAGTCGGAAACCGCTTCCTGGAGGTCCATAGTAGGCTTTACCTGGCCTCTCAAAACTTTGTCTATAGGGGTTTTCTGGTGCGCCCAGCTCATTCCCGGTGTCCTTTTTGCCGTAGGACTCATCCATCTTGCTGTGCTGGTTCCACTTTGTCGTCTGGAGGGTCATGTCGGAAACCGCTTCCTGGAGGTCCATAGTAGGCTCTACCTGGCCTCTCAAAACTTTGTCTATAGGGGTTTTCTGGTGTGCCCAGCTCATTCCCGGTATCCGTTTTGCCGTTCGACGTACCTATTTTGCTGGGCTGGTTCCACTTTGCCGTTTGAAGGGTCAGTCGGGTGGGGGGTCAAGTGGTCGAAAATAAAATTTTTCAAAAGTGGTCAAATTTGGTACCAAATGAAAGCCCTAAGCGAGCTGAGCAACTTTTGTCATAGAACTGCATGCTCAAAGTGGCTGTAGAGTGCTGTGGTGGGGTGGGGTGGGGACTTAGGCGATTTTCGGTCAAAAATGAAAGTTTTCAAAAGTGGTCAAATTTGGTACCAAATGAAAGCCCTAAGCGAGCTGAGCAACTTTTGTCATAGAACCGCATGCTCAAAGTGGCTGTAGAGTGCTGTGGTGGGGTCAGGGTATTTTTTAGGGATTTTTTTTCGGGGGGGGGGCTTCCACGGGGGGCCCGAACCCCGGGGGGGAAGAAATTTTCGGGGGGGGAAGATTTTTTTGTAAAAATGAGCCAAAAAATGGTATTTTTTGGCGTATTTCGCGATGGTGAGACGCAAAAAGTTCTCAAAAATGCCAGGATTTAAGCTAAAAATAGCTATTTTTACGAAAAAATCTCCGGCGAAGCCGGAAAATTTTTGAAAATTGGCCTATTTTTGGCAAAAATTTGGGCCTCCAAAAAATCCCGGGGGGGGGGGAAGCAAAAATCCCGGGAGGGGGCGATTTCGGGGGGGAAGGCATTTTCGGGGGGGGGAAGGTCAATTTCGGGGGGGGGCCCCCCCCCGCCCCCCCCTATAAAAAATACCCTGGGTGGGGGGGGGTGGGGACGTAGGCGATTTTCGGTAAAAAAAGAAAGTTTTCAAAAGTGGTCAAATTTGGTACCAAATGAAAGCCCTAAGCGAGCTGAGCAACTTTTGTCATAGAACTGCATGCTCAAAGTGGCTGTAGAATTCTGTGGTGGGGTGGGGTGGGGACTTAGGCGATTTTTGGTCAAAAATGATAGTTTTCAAAAGTGGTCAAATTTGATACCAAATGAATGCCCTAAGCGAGCTGAGCAACTTTTGTCATAGAACCGCATGCTCAAAGTGGCTGTAGAGTGCTGTGCTGGGGTGGGGTGGGGTGGGGACTTAGGCGATTTTCGGTCAAAAATGAAAGTTTTCAAAAGTGGTAAAGTTTGGTACCAAATGAAAGCCCAAAGTGAGCTGAGCAACTTTTGCGGTGTCGGATTTATGCCTTTCTCAACCGGAATATAAAGGATAGACATAGGCCCAACACACATATTATCCCCTTTTGTGCGGAGCATTTTTGTTACTTGTATATTTATTTTATACGAATATCTATGTATGTTTATATATATATATCATCTGGGCTTTTTCTAGGCGGAAAAAAGTGGGGGTGGGGAGGGAGCCGTTTTCTACATATACAGCTATAACTATGCTAAAAGTGCTCAAAAATCGAGTCTGAGTACCAAAATAGACGATTTTTGACCAAAAAATTTTGGCGAAGATGGAAAAATTTTGAAAATTTTGACCAAAAATACTTATATAAAATTGGCATTTTCTGGGCACCTTATGGTGAGTGGGGGGGAAGCCCAAAAAAGTGGGGGGCCCCCCCCACCCCCCCCCCAGTAAAAAAAGCCCAGTCATGACTGAGCAGTAATAATGACGGGAATAACCCGATACAACTCGGGGGGTCTGGGGGGAGGGTGCCCCCAGAAGTTGAAGGAATTTCTTGCTTTTAAATGAAATCGTTGTTCTTTTCATTTTGCAATAATAATAATGTAATAGCCTCTAGGGTTATTTTGGACGCTCTTCAAGATAGGCTATTAAAATCCTATATAGCTCATACCGGTAAGTCCACGCTTGGGGTGGGTTTTTCCCCGCTTGACTAATTATGTGTTAAAGTCTCGGTTTCGGGACCCTAGTCTCGGTCTCGCCCAGCCCTGGACGTGCGGCGGTTAACCAGCAAGGTTAATACTTAGCGGAAGCAGCAGCCAGCTTAAATTACCCAAAAGGAAGCGGCCGACTATGTTTAATAGGGATGCGAGTAACTGATTCTCCATGGCTTGTGCTACCGACCAGCAGGATTAGGAGTCTCGCTCTCGCCCAAAAGCCGAGACTTGGCCAGTCTCGGTCTTGTTCATCGAAAACTCTCGGTTTTGAACCGAGACCGGAAATTTTTTGGACATCAAATTTTGGGCAAACAACATTGTCAGGAAATATATATATATTTTAAATCAGTCAGTGTTAAAATAACGAGGTGCGGCGAATGTATGTCTGTGTTAAACTCTCTATAACCTCAACAACTGCAAGAAACTACTTTTAAGCCTAAAATTGCTAGTCTTGTCTCGGTCTCGCCCAACCCTGCCAGTCAGCTGTCTTAGACAACCATTATCTTCCCTCCCCTTCCCCCCGTTTACCATGGTGGACTTTCTCGCGTTCTCATCATCATGGTTGGCTCGGGTTACCATCGGATCCTGTTTTTCTACATTTCTTATTGTTCAGTTATAAACTCTGCTGTGCCTATACTCACTCGCTTTGTTTGTCCCTTTTGTTTCCCTCATTATTACTACTTATATATATGATAAGTTTTGTTCTGGTGTTCTTCAGACATTGATGCTGAGAAAAAAGAAGAAGAGTTCAGGAAAGGGATCGAAACCTTTGACAAGGGCGCCCTCAAGCCCACAGAGACGGCAGAAAAGAATCCGTTGCCCACAGCTGAAGGTAAAACCTACATTGTCGTGCTGTTTTATTAGTTTGTGGCAGTTTTTAAGGGGGGACTTCAGGAGGTTCACAGAAACGTTTGTGTTTGCCTTCAACTGCCAACAATGGCTTAAGGATGCCTAAATTTGGATTTTCCTCAGACTAAAATAGCGCGAATCTTTAAACATTTGACGCTCTCGGAAAATTTAGCTGGAAACTGGTAACATTTGTGTCATTATTTGGGTTATGGGGAAAGTCAAAATTAATGGGAGGGTCCTCACACCTCCCTCCAGGGTTGGGAGTCTCGGTCTCGGTCTCGCCCAAAAGCCGAGACTTGGCCAGTCTCGGTCTCGGTCTCGGTCTCGCTCACCCAAAAGTCTCGGTCTCGGACCGAGACCAAAAACTTTTTGAAAACATCAAATTTCAGCGAAAGTTTTAAGTTAATGCAACGAAAATTAACTGACAAGGTGCGGAAACCGTATGTTCATGTGTTAAAGCCCCTAATACTGTTCCTAAGCCTCAAAAACTGGAAGAAATTAAATTTAAGCTTGAAATTGCCAGTCTCGGTCTCGGTCTCGGTCTCGCCCAAAAGCCGAGACTTGGCCAGTCTCGGTCTCGGTCTCGGTCTCGGTACCCTGGTCTCGTTCTCGGTCTCGGTCTCGGTGAAATCTCGGTCTCGCCCAACCCTGCCTCCCTCTCAATTAAAATAAACATATACCGGGTATTTTTATTTATATACCAATGTTTACGATCAAAGCTCCGGCGGGGCCCCAAACTTTTTGATAATTTGCCTATTTTTGGCAAAAATTTGGGCTCCCAAAAAATACCGGGGGAAGCGAAAATCCCGGAAGGAGGCGATTTCGGGTGGCAAGTCAATTTTGGGGTCGGGCCCCCCCTGCAGTACATATGAATGCATTTACATCTAAAAAGTAGAGTTCATTTAATACACCAGCATAGCCACATTTCGGAATCTCGCGGACTGTCCAATGGCTCAATGCTCTGGCTAGAAATTATCGTGTTATGGTTATCGAGTCCTGTTTAGGCTCTGTACTGTTGCCCTGATAGGTTTTGTTTGCAGCTTTATGAGCTTCCTTTGAAGGAGGGAGTTATCGGGGCTGGGTTTATTTTAGGCAAAAATGAGTTGGGGGGAGTGGGGGGACGTCCCCCCCTCACTAGTGGGGGGAGAGGTCGAAAGGGGGGGATAAAATGGGCTAAAAATGGTGTGTACATAGCCTGTTTTCCACATACACTGCTATAGCTGCTTAAAAGTGCTCAAAAATCAAGTTTTAGCACCAAAAAAGGCGATTATTGATCAAAAATTTTCGGCGACGCCGAAAAAGTTTTGAACATTTTGACCAAAAATCCTAAAAATTTTGGAAATTTTGACCAAAAATCCTGAAACATTTGGCAATTTCTGGGCACCTTAGGGTGAGTGGGAAGGGACGCCCAAAAAAGTGGGGGATGGGGCCGAGTGGGAAGGGATGTGCTCGAGTGGGGGGGGGCGCCCCCGCCCCCAGTAAAATAAACCCGGACCGGGGTCCGGTCGTCGCCTGCCTTGGCAGTGCTTACTTATTTTGACTCTCTTTAGCACACCAGGTATATATATATTTTTAGTTATTGCGCAAGAAAAGCAAGGATAAATACTCAGATCTGTGGGTGGAGGCTTGGTATAGAAAGCTCCAGTTTTGCAGAAGCCTGATTGACTCTATTTAACTGTATTGTTTGCTGCTCTAATTCATTATTATTTACGCATGATATGTTTTGATCATACCGTTATACTAACCGCTTTTTTAATTGTTTTATAGGCGTGTATTTTCTTTTTCTGTCATGCTTCCATTTTGTACGACGCGTTCCATTTATTGCATTCCCTTAGCATAAATTTGATAGAAGACTGAATGTTACATAATGGTGGTATTGAATTGCTTGGTCGACTTTATTTTTGCCAAACTTTTGCTGCCTTTTTATTGCGTTTTTGTCTGCCTGAGAGTTTTTCAGGTTTTGATGAAATCGAATTTAGAATGCTTACTTTTCAAGGGTTATGTCATTTTAGTTGATCAGGTATATAAAAGAATAAGGCTTTGTTACATAAGGAAAATTTATTCAAAATATACAAATTATTTTTAAATTGGTCACTTGGAAGTAAGTATACAACATCTTTTGTAATACTAATCGTATCCATTTTTGGTTGTTTTGGTATCGTTTCCCATTCCATTTGCCAAATGCATTCCCGTATGTGTTAGTTGTTGAGAAATTGTTTGATTTTCTTGCCTATGTCCATTTTATTTTCACGAATATTGGGAGGAGCATTTTGTAATTTTCTACAACAAAACAAAAAGAAAGGCGTTTGCTAGCCATTCATTTGCTGCTTAAAAATTTGTTGGTTCAGAATTTTTTGAATGTTTAGCTTAAAACCGGATTTTCATTGCAGTCCAATGTTTAATGCAGTGCCTTATGATGTAGGTCAGTTTATATTCATGCGTATATGCAAGAATGTGCTTCCTCGTTGATTGTAAATTTTGCTTTACGTAATTTTGAAATTTTTGCATTTTTACATTTATTCTTGCCGTCACAGTGTAAAGCCCCATAATTCATCATTGACACAAAAAGCGAGAAGATGTGTCACTAAACTTCTTGCACTCTGTTATTATTATAAAGTAAATAATGTGGTACCGACCGATTACGAGCAGATGTGCAGACTGACTTTAAAACGTAGCTTATGCTTAAGTTGTGGCTGGGGGGAAGGTGCTATTATAAACAGTTGAAGCTGGGAAAATAAACACACTGTTTGGAGTGGGTCTTTAAGCTATAACATATTCGATAGTCGGTATGCTCTTTAGTTGGTATATGCTAAATGATGGTGTGATTTAGTGTAGGCCTTCCCCCAAATATTGTAAACAAATATGCAAGCTCTGAAGTTTTATATGCTTTTCAATATATATATATATATATGTACCTAAATTAGGTGGTGCTTTAAGAAGGGGTTTTCTTCGCAGCCGATAAAGCTAAATCACGAAAAGAACAGTATTTTTCGTGACATCTTAATTACATGACTAATGTGATTAATTTTTTAGAAACTGAAATTCTTTTTTGGATTCAATTCTAGCGTATGCTGCCCTTGGCACTAAGCAGGTTATGATTTGTATGCGTGCTATTCGTTTATTTTTCTACTACAGGTTTATGTGGTACGTATATTATACATGTTTACTGTTTTGCCCTAAAAATGTGGGTTAAACTATGGGCTGTTTTTTGGAGCTTGCTAGATGTTTTTTTGCTATTTTTTCCCTGTTTTTGTGGGCTTATATCTGAGCAAAGAAGCGTGATGTTTTCTGTGCGTGTTTGTCTGCATATGATTGTGCGGGTTATGATACAACTGTTATCAGCTTACTGTTTATGTGCACGTATATACGTAACGGCTTTTTTTCGTATATCCGTAATGTATGCGTAATTTTTTTATCTTATATACCTACCAACATATTCGTACTACTTTCTGCTTATAATGCATGAATAAAAATGGGTGGCTGTTTGTGTGGTATTTTTAGATTGGGAAAGTGTAGATAGGAAAATGGAAAATTTAGGTTTTCTAAGCTTGAGCTTGGCTTTATCTCACTTGCAATGGAAATTTGGTACTACTGATTTGGTGGAAAGAATTTTTCATTCCAAAGTTATGAATTCGTGAAATCTTCCGAGTTCTACACTAACGTGTAGCTAAGGCAAGGCAAATGTAGGGTTAAAAGTTGAGTATTCATCGAAAAAATAAAAGAATATATTTAGAAGAGTAACTACTGGAATTATTAGACAAATAGCTCTTAATTTATCGCTCGGCAAGTCATTTTTACTGCAAATTTGTCATACCGTGCCTAGTGTTTAATATCATTACTGTTTTTGTTTACAGCGACTACGAGGCTACGCTATATGTCTAGATATATTACTGTACAAAGAATTTATTAACAGTCAAACCCCATGAAGGATGATGTATCATTACAACAACAACCTTAGACTTGAATTACTGTACACAAAGTTAGTAGTAATATATTACAACCAAGGTGAACTGTCTGAGCGGTTCCTGTAGTAAAGGGATAGAAAAAGTCAAAGGGAAGTTTAGCATCCACTGTTGGAATCTTTGCAATGGCGGGCGAAGCGGGTTCGCTCACGTCGAAAAATGCCACCGTTGCCACCACAGGTACTCGTTGCGAGACACCCTCATAGCCAACCTGGCAGTAGGGACCAATGCACTGAAATAAGGATGAAGATTATATTTTGGATCTTTTGCGCTTTTCTCTCCCAGCCCTAACTTTTGAGTTTTACCACAAACTTTGAAATTGTGTATGGGTGCATACTGGATGCTGACGAATTCAAAAATGCAAAAATTTAAAGCCCGTTTTATACTTGTCCGTTTGGCCGTCTGTCCGTTTGGGCGCTTGGGCGTAAGAAAATGTTCAACACTGCTCAACTTTTCTTACGCCCAAACGGACAAGTATAAACCGGGCTTTAATGGTAAGGGGGGACCTAGGGAAACCGAAAACTTATTTGAAAACATTTTGCTGAAAACTTGCATACAGGGCTGTTCGGGGCGCTGAGCACGAATCTGAAGTAGATCTTTTCAGGATAACCCCTCCAGGCCAAGCTTCCGCAAAACTTGACCAAATGAGCTAAAATTTGGTGTGGGTATGTTTTCGACCCGCTGAGTTCAAATATCGTAAAACATTTTTTGACAAAACTTTTTTTCTTAAAACAGACAAAAACTTTTTGGTTCCCCTTGGTCCCCCCTTACGAATCGAAAAAAAAATAGATTTTCGCGAAATCGAAAAATTTTGCAATATCTGAACTCAGCGTGGTCTAAACATACCCATACCAAATTTCAGGTCATTTGGTCAAGTTTTGCGGAATCTGTGCCTGAGGGGAATCCTGAAAAGATCCATCCGTTTTTCGATTCAGCTTTTTGTTAGCTCAGTACAAGCTTACCTGTTAAGCTTACATCTTTAGCTTATACTGAACAGATGAATCGAAAAACGGATATCATGCGAAAAATAGACACGCATACAAAATTTCAAAGTTTTTGGTCAAAAAATCAGTCAAAAAGTTAGGGCTGGGGAGAAAGCGCAAAAGATCCTAGATTTTTATAGAAAATGGATTTCGCTTGTCTTATCGCACTCTTATATATTATGTACTCTTGCTATTTCTTCAAATTCAGACCACACTATCACATTTGGAAGAGTTTCCAGCAAGTAATGCTATTTCAAAATTATGCAATTTCATTTATATTTACCCAATATGGAATGGCTGTCGGTTGATGGTATTTCCTTCTGACTCCCAGAATTTGAGCTTGAGGATTGGCTACGTTCCCAGTTAAGGCGTACAGTATCTCCGTATCAGCTCGGAGCACTAAATTTGCACAAGTGTTACTGCTAATGCTGACTGTCTAGAAGAAAAAACCAAAACGTTTCAGATTTTTGTTAATTTTATTTTTGGCACAGATCTGTTCGGCCAACAGCCAAGAATTCACACACACACACACACACACACACACATTCACACATCACAGCATATGCACGCGTAAACCCGATACCGTAACACGATATTGTTCCCTACGGTAATTTTGTGCTCAGAATTAGTCCTACACTGCTACGTTATTTCGATTTGGAATTACTGCTGAATAAATGCTAGAGTAAATAGTGATTCATTACTAATGACGCAGGTTTGCGTAGTACGGTTTGCGTAGTTCCATAACTTCATGGCTCATGGTGTAGCACGGAAAATGTTAACCAGAATCACTAACAAGGGAAGAAGAGTCCGTGTGTTGTAAAGGTTACAACTTTCCAACTATTCCTGAACTAACGTTTGCAAAAGCTTCAGACGGGAACAAATTTTAGTATAATGTAAGTTAACCGTGTGTTTATATGCGTGTGAACTAAACCGAATCTGATTGCTTAACACTCTCGCTGCCACGTGGTTTTTGGAAATCCGCCCCCGCATGCCAAATCTATATCTCGTTACTTATACATCTCCAGAATGCCATCTCGGCACTGTCCTACTCGAAATTTTGAGCTGATTTCAAATCCGTTGCCAGAATGCCATCGCCCAAATAAGGGCAATGGCGTGCTGTTAATCACGAACTATCTGAGTGCCAATCGCCCATTAGTGGGCGATGGCTAATATTAAAGAAATTGCCATTTCCCGCAACTGGGCGTTAGATTTCACCACTACAACCTAGGCATTGAAGCAAAACATGAAAACGGAACCGTGATAGGACGCTAAATACTATCTTTTTGAGATTTTATCTTATATTCTTTGCTCTGCTTATGGATTTCAAGTGAAAGTTTGCCTTCTATTGTCAATTTTATATATAGTGAAGGGAAGGGATTAAATCATTCGTACGAGTAAAGCTGGCTACAGATGTGGCAGAATCATAACAAACAAAGTTGAACTACTTCATGACTTGTGGGATCTCTGTTAACCAAAATTTCTGTTTATAACCTTTTGTCCGATCCAACCGAATCGAATTGGTCTTGGACAAGGTGAAATTTCTAATATCTGTTTGATTGGAGGAATATAAAATGAAGCTAACAGTTTCCGAGAAAGTAAGCATCATAATCGCGTGTATATTCGTCATCCTGAGCGTTATTTCTGAGTTTACTTTCCCTTCCAAATTCCACATTACGCAACTTGGAACTTGAATTCAGATTCGAAAATGGGACATCAAAAAGTTCAGAAATTTCATTGTTTTGCTATATTTTTAACTGCTTTATAATTTGTGCTGTCCCTATTTACAGCGTAGGCGATTTCTGTGCGTTTGAATCGTCTTTCTAGATGTAGAAAGTTTGAGCACGCAATATCAACCGAGATTAGCTAAAAGTCCAAAAGTACCACCAAGAGTGCATAATTGCACTATTATTAAGAAGAAGAGTAAGCCACTAGAGGGCTTCTCTTCACTGCATTGCGTAACGGTGCTCCGACCACAATACGCGAATGTTCCCCCGTTTGGGGGGGGGTCGACCAAATCGACATAGCATACCCCCCCTCCGTTTGGTGGGGGGGTAGCCAAAAAGAGGTCCCCGTTTGGTGGGGGGGTAGCCAACAGCCAATCAGATTGCAGAAACCCCCCCTCCGTTTGGTGGGGGGGTAGAGCAGAGGATTACGGTAGTTTTTGTTCTATTCGAAAATGGGTCCCCGTTTGGGGGGGGTCGCTCAAGCAGGCTAAGTTTTGCTCATTCTGATTGGCTGTTGGCGACCCCCCCAAACAGAGGACAGCTTTTTGTGACCCCCCTAAACGGGGACCCCTTTTTTGCATACCCCCCACCAAACGGGGACCTCTTGTGTCGACCCCCCCAAACGGGGGACCCTTTTTCAAAAGCCAGAATCAGTCTGCTCTACCCCCCCACCAAACGGGGAGGGGGTTTCTGCAATCTGATTGGCTGTTGCCTACCCCCCCCCACCAAACGGGGAGGGGGTATGATTTGGCGACCCCCCCCCCAAACGGGGGAACATTCGGGTATTGTGGTCGGAGCACCGTTACGCAATGCCAAGAAGAGGAGCCCTCTAGTGGCTTACTCTTCTTCTAATATATAGAAGAAAATCATGGACTCTTGGTACCACTCTGCGGGCCTTATTAGCACGCCAAAGTGGCATTGCATTTCATTATTACCATGCCAGTTAGATTTCTACTCAATTGAAAATATGTCTGCCTATCGCCCATATATGGGCGATGGCATGCTATGCCAAACCGGCCATCGCCCATATGTGGGCGATTGGCAGCGAGAGTGTTAATCCCCTGTATCCGGTTAGCAATTAGCATACACTTAAGTGTTTCTGTAATTTACGTATGAGAAAGCAGTCAAAATGCGCAAACTCTTTCATACTCACATCCAGACTTTGTTCATTCTCGACGAGAAGTGGGATCCAGTCTCGGAGATCTGCGAGGGAAGCATTGGCGTAGGAGGCGACGACGTCCCGATCCGGTCCCTTCAGCTTATCATAGATCAGCTGCTGCAGATCACGACACTGCTGCAAACTGGCCTGATAGGGAATCCTGAAAAAGTAACAGAGTGAAAAATGGATCTTTTCTGCACAGAATTTTAGCAGCTAATAATTTATAGCTTAAAAGTATCATCCCAATGTAGGTACTTCCTGTAAGCAAATTTTGTATTGAGGATGTCGTTGTCTAATATTTTACTGATTTATATAGTTTTCTTGCAGTTATATATTTTTCAGGACATTCGAAAAAATCGTTTGTGACAAAAATTTGCACAAACATACTCTATAGTACATCCAGACATGATGTTAACGCCAAAAGGGACAGAGGTTTGCGTAGCTGTGGCGCAGTCACCTGACCCTTGACCTCTAACCACAGTGAACCAATTCTCCGGATCTGAATCCACTAGAACTCTTTCTTCTGTGAAGACGAAGCTTGAGGTTAAGGAATTCGATTGCTTAATTGGGTTAAGTTTAATTTTCAAAAGACTAAAAAATCCAGAATGCTGCAAAAATACCAGACTAGTAAGCTTTGCCATAGTTTTTTAGTGTTTGGTTAGATTAAAATCAAAATTTTTGGAAATGGTTTGATACTGTTATTTTAATTAATAATAATATAAAAAGGATATTCTTCTGTGACATAAAGTTGGCCCGCCATTATTGGCTTATTTTCTTGGTAGCCTGGGTTTCCGCTCCGGCTGAACGGCTCTGGCTCTGGCGTTGTCTAAAAAACCGTAAAAAACCTTGAGCGGAAAATTAGATTTTTTATTTAAGGTGGTGATTCCCTTTGGTCACATAAAGTTTGCACCATTATTACTCATTCATTATTTGGAGTTAAGAAGCCATTTTTATATCAAAATGTAGCTTGACATTTTCTCTTTTTAATGCATGCCACGAAACTAATGTTGTTTTTCTAAAATATTTTTAACACATTTTAGAAGAAGTATAATTTTCCAGAATTTTTGCAGACTCAAGCAAATTTTTTCGCGAGACATCGATTATATCATTCGATACCTCCATCAAATAGCTGGGGACGATTTTTTATTTATTGTGAAATAGCTCTTCGTTATAGAGAAATAAGCTGAAATGTGTGCGTAACCTGTATTTTGCCTACTTTTTCCAAATTTGTCAAGCGATTACTTTAGCTAGAAAGCAGCAATCGGGGAAACTAAAAAATCGTCCCTGGGTATATTTGTGCAGAACACATTTGTTCAGTAGCAGCCGTCCAGCTTGCATGGTGAATGCTCCACAATCTTTGGAAAAAATTGGTCGTGTTTTTAAAAAAACCACATTTTTATGATAGCAGCCTACAGGATAGCAGTTGGAAGACGATTATGCATCGGATAATTTGTCCCTGTGAGACCTTCAGATCGACGCCCTTAGCTTGATTTTACGGCTTGCGTAGTTCAAGAAATGTTGGATTATTTGATTTCTACAAAAATGACAAGTTTTCGACGTCAAAACAAGAAAATCGGCTATATCTCGCGGTAGAGAAAAGCTAGAAACTTGCTGTAAAAAGCAAAAATGTGAAGCACAATGAGATCTTTCGAATGAATATAGTCATAACTGTATAGCAGCTGCCAAACTTTCAGAAATTGGGAAAAACCACTCTGACCGCAAATCTCGAATTTTTGAATCGGGATTGCGCGGAGGGTGTTAGAAGGCTAAAAGAACTTATTTCGGAAAGTTTCATCAAATTTAATCTTGATTTACGCCGCCAAATAACAATTTGTGCCCAAAAGGAATCACCACCTTAAGCGATTTTGGTAACATTTTGCGGAAGATGAAAATTATGAACTTGTTTGATTCAAATGCTTGTAAATTTTACTTATTATACAATAAATACATAATCATTTCCACATTGCTTCTTACCCATTTAAAAGTTATGCTAAAGGTTTGGAGAATCGCAGAAACTTCAGTGGTCAAAGTTGTGAATCCAAAATCAACGGTAGAGCCGCTGATTAAGCCATTACTGTCCAAATAAATAACATAATTCACCTGAAAGATTTAAATAAAATTATATACAATGCAAAAATTGTGTAACGATCGACAAATTTGTGTACGTACTGTATTTTGTAATGCTTTAGCTGTTTTTCGATAACACATTTAACCTAGATTTTCCGATATAAATTTCATTTATTTGTAAACATAAAAATTAATGCAATTTAATTACTATATTTAAGAAATTTCTTTAATTTTAATTTACTTTTTCGACAACATTTTGGCACTGGTTGCTGGATTGGACCCAGCTTGGCTGAGGCAATTCCACTGTTCCACTTTCCTCTCTCAGCAAAACTGGCTCCGTTCCATTTCCAGAACCGGTAGAATTTGACAGAATTATTTTTCCGGTCGTCAGCGGAACTAAATCTTCCGCTAAACAGAATTATGTTAAAGAAAAATTGTCAGAAACTGAAATTTTTGTAGAAGAAATTAATCTGAGGTCAATTGGCCAAACGCTCAGAGCAATTGGTTTGCGACACAGACGTCGACAGTTCGATTTCGGCCTAAAGCGCTTTCGAATATTTCCCTCATGATTTCGCAGACTAATTAGCTAATTTGCATTTTGCAATTCACTATATATTTCGTCTTATATACTTTACTATTACTACAGTATTAGCGACATATTATTATATTATACTATTATTATTATTATTATTATTATACTATTACGACTACTATAATGCAACGTATGCAAATGCGAACAGGGAAATAGTATATAATGAATAGGTTCGATGCAGACTGGTAAAGGCAATGAGTAGGTATTTGGTGGTGTTGCTGAGTGCACAGTTCACAGCAAGAAACGAAACTAAAAATATAAATTAACTATTAAATGAAATTAAGAAATAAGTTATTAAATTAAATTAAATTAAATAATTTACCTGAAAGCAAAGTCGAATCCGTTACTATCAAATTGGGTCTCTGAAATAGTCAGGTTCAGGCATTCAAAACAGTATATTCAGTATATTGAGCTAAACACTGACTGTTCTTTGAAATATATAAACATAAAAATCAAAATTTAAAAATTTAATTTAGTTTGAGTAAATTTGAATTAAAAGTAATGCCGAAATTGGCTCACCAACTTTATAGAAAGCAATACGAACCCTTGCAAATGCTAACGAATGATGATAATGTTTAGCACCAAGCTTGGGATCCGTTCGGCATTGATTTTCCAGGTTTGAAAGCCGATAAAAGCATTCGGATTTCTCGTTCCGAAATATTCCTAAAATCGTTGGGCAATTACCGATAATAATTTCAACGCACAAGAGAAAGTGTAAAGGAAGCAGGTATAGGAAAGATTGATATATAAGCCTGATGTGGGAGTTCAGCTGATGGCCCTGTGGTGTAGTGGGTTGCATGCATGACTCCGGATCAGAAGGCCGTGGCTCGAATCCCGGCGGGGCCAATTCTTTACGTTCACTTCTAAATGAAAAGCTGAACCTCCTTCTTCCCTTCTCTCATGTAGGCCCCGGTTTCGTAGGTACAAGGGTGCCCAACGCCTCCCGTCTTGGGCTTGTCCTCGGTTTCCTCTTGGTTCACCAGCCCTGGTAGAAGCGCTGCAAAAGGATGAAATTCATTAAATGGTTTTAGGACAATTTTTTCTTTGATCTAAACATTCTGACCCTGCTTAAGGGGGGGGTCGCCGGGTAGCAAATTTTATAGTCGCCGATTTCGCTCATTTTTGGATATAATATACCCCCATATATGTCCAAAAACAAGACAAATTTTTAGAGTCCAGGGTCAATCCAGCTGAGAGATATTGCAGGTCAAATCCCTACAATTTAGTATTTACGCCACTATGCCTCGCTAAGGGCTTCGAAGACGTGTACACATAGGATGACAAAAGACTACGGTATGGTCAATACATCAAATTGAAGCCTCTATCTTGGGCTATTTATTGCTGTGCAAATAACAATGATATGCCAAGCAACGAGCGAGAAACGCCGTTTGAACGATTTGATCAAGCTCCTTCCGACTGTTATTTACTTCAAACTTTAATGCGCCTTAACTTTCTCATACCGCTTTGTAGAGACTTGGTGCAAGAAGATAAAATGTTCAGGACATCGAGAGCTTCAATTTGATATAAAATTTGGCTATATTTGAAAAATTTGAAAATTTGCCATTTTTTGACCATAGGCCTCCGTCATCGCACTGAGGCATGCGTCCACAGTTAAACACCAGCAACTGCAGTGAAATTTAGCACAGAACTTCCTTTCATATGTGCAAACTGGCACACCGAATTTGGTTGGAATAGCTCGGCTTTCACCCGACTTATGGACCATTATATCCAAAAAAATTGAGAAAATGACGTATTTTGAGGCAAAACGCCAACGCGGTAACCAAAAGTATGAACTACCCTCAAGAAGCAGCATAGATTTTGCGTATGCAAATTGAACCTCCATTTGTGTACTGTGTTAATATCTATAAGCGAAATCTGTGCTGTAAACGGTTAGTTCAGGCCACGACGAAACATTTCTTTGGTGACGTTTTTGTAAGTAATATTTGTGCAAAAACCGGCTTCACCCAACTTTGAAAATTTCTTCGCTGAGCTAACGCAAAAACACCTCATATAGATATTAACACGCTACCTAGTCCAGATTAACATTTTGCCAAGCTAGAGCTCATTTGCTCTTACACAGCGCTCAAACTTTTGGTTACCGCGAAAGTTTCCTAACTTTTTCGTTTTCCTATGTTTAACACATGTCGGGGTCACTTTTGGAGGACTATTATAAATGATAGGGAAAGTTTTGCAACAAACGCAACTGTCTTGTTTTGCGGACCCATGGGAAGTACAAAATATGTGAAAATGAGAAAAATCGGAGATGGTCGAAAATTGGCGACCCCCCCCTTAAGTAAGCACTAAGCAGAAGCTAAAAATTTACTCATGTAAAAAGTCGAAACGGGAATATATATATATATAAAATCAAATTACCAAAGCGATGCCATTTATTAACTGCTAAATAAAAATAGCTCAAATCTGCAAACCTAACGCAGTGGCGCTTTTTCAGTTTCTTGATTTATGAAATTTTGAGCAGGTTATAAATGTTTAACAAAACTTTAGAAATAAATATTTTCCTGAATAATGTTTTAAACAAAAAATTTAAAAAACGTCCTGCGTATAGTTCTCCTAGAGTTCACATCTGCATGCAAAATTTCAGGTAGTTTTGTAGCGTTTTAGGACTGGACCAAAAAGAAACCGAGGAGATAGCCCAGAAACCATTGTGCTCACGAAACCATGCCATAGAGAGAGAAGGAACACATGTTCGTACAATCAGTTTTAATTCTACCATGCTGCGATGGGATTTAATTAACTCAAATTACTTACAAATATAACAACACGTTTAATAATTTATTCTCTTATTCTAGCCAATAAAACTTTTACCAACTGGGACTTCTGATTCACAGAATGCAGAAATTGTAGATTTTGGAAGAGCGAATGTCTTGATCTGATTCATTTCTTGATTCACCAAGATTGGAGGATCCCCAGACTGCAAAATCAAAAATGTCACCGCATTTCATTGATAAAGAAATTACAATCAATGCTTAAATATTTTGCTAATCGACAGTTCATTCATTACACTAATTTGAAGATTACGATTGCACCGACTACAACGCAAAAAGTTCAAACTGGAAAACATATAATGACAACAAATTAAAATATATAACATAAAATATAATACTTTGACAAGTGTGCAGTAGTAAATTTTATACCCGATAAAAGCTGCCAAATTGGAGCGGTGCTGTTTGCAACAATTCTTGTGGAATTCTTGATCCAATGTCGGCTTGAAAATACTCAAAGGCTGCTGCATCTTCTACAATTGTTGGTGGCTTGTACTCAAGTCGTTCTTTATCTGAAGCAATATAATATCCATAGGTTTTACAGTTCGTTTGGTTGACAAATACTTCAGCAACTTGACAAATTGAACAAGAACTCAGATCGAAACATAAATGAGAAATTATTTGGGATTGTCTTTTCTAAAATTGAAATTTTATTTATCGCTTCTTACAGTTATCTTTGACAATACACAGAAGGCCTCGACTATCAATGGCAGTGAAGTATTCAGTTTGGTTAAGAACGACGATTTCTTCTTTCACGCATAGACCATCTTCTATTCTAAACAACAAGAAATCAGTAATCATATATTTTAGAATTATATTTTAAATGCAATGCAAGTTGCCAACCATAACTGTATTTTGGGTTCCGACTGGTAATAACAAACAACCGTTGTTGCTGAAAGTAAATGCTATTTTAGAGAATCACCTTCGATATCTCGTAGGGCAACCTAAGAAAAGTTTCTTGTCAGCTTCAGAACATTCTGAATCACAACAGCAATCAACATCACAGGAACCAATATTGAGATCACAGGTGCAAACTGTTAGTTCATTACTGTCCGTTAGTGGCTGAGCGAAAACGGCAGATAAAAGGGCAGACCAAAAAGCACCAGCTAAAAGGGGAACCATTTTGGCTGTGGTGGCAAGCTACTGTTGCTAGGTAACAAGAAAAGAAGATATAAGTATCACATCACCTTTATAATAAATATAAAAACAAAATGCCAACAATTTGTAATTTATGGATACACTAACTTGAGTTGTTAGTTATTTATACAAATTATACACTGTATTTTAGGATGGTTGCCTGTTTTTATAACTTTACACCGTATTAGTGAAAGAATTTGGTGATGTCCTTAGGCAAGAGCGTATTGTTAAATTTCCGTTGCTCGAAACTTAACGAAATTGAAAGGTTAAACAAATTAGCTGTTCTAATATGAATATGTTAACGTCTTGGTACTGAAAACAGCTTTAATATTTTAAGGAAAAGGAGATGACAAAATTGAAACAAAAATACAATGTTTCTATAAATACAGCAAACAGTCAATGCATAGTGTCTTATAGAACACGTAGTCTTTCTTAGCTATGGATAGGCTTTGTTTGCGCATATATTGGGAAACGAACGCTTTTTCGCGAAGAAGATCCGGATTTTTTTCGATCAGTTCGCTTCGCAATCGCAGCATATACTAGGTGTACTGGATATTTGGGATGGGGGCCCTCAACCATAGGTGTAACGGGGATTTGGGTTGGGGGGGGCCCCTCCCCCCAAAATTTGGGGGCGGGCCCCCTTTTTAGACCTCCCCCAAACCCCCCCCAAGACCCCCCCAAACCTCCCCCAAAAATTTTTTCCTATTTTTATGCCAAAAATCGCATTTTCAGCCATTGCTAATGCGAAAAAACATCCAACCATTAACTAATTTTAACATTAGACAGGGGTTTTAAACTCGAAAACTTGGTTGCCAACATGTTTCTAACTACAAAATAAGGTCAAATGTCAATATTGAGTCAGAAACTCCATAAAACTGTTGAAAACGTGTATTTCACGCACTAATGAACACTTTAAGCCAAAAATTTGAACATTTTTGAAAAATTTTGCAAACTTTACCCTAAAAATACAAGTATTTTGGCCAATTTTTCGCGCCTTCGGCGCGACTACCCCCCCCCCCCCCAGTGGGGGGGGGGCGGGGGCCCCCAAAAATTTTTGGGGGTGGTTTGAAAAAATGGCTGGGGGGTTACCCCCCCCCCCCCCAAACCTCCCCCCAATTACACCTATGCCCTCAACCAGATGCCAAATTTATGCGGGACCTCCTTTTAGAACCTCCCCAAACCTCCTCCCCAATTTTTTATATTTTGATTTTCTAATTTCAAGGTCATAGTTTCCTTGGGGGGGACCCCCACAATTTTTGACCAATTTTACCCCCTCCCAGAATTTTTGACATACCCTCCCCCAATTTTCGGCTACCCCCCAAAACGATTTTTGGACCCAAAAAGTTAGCTAAATTTGACCGAAAAATGGTCATTTTTTGAAAAATGTTTCTAAAATTTCGACTTAAAATCGCTTTATAACGGTGCAAAAACGCCTAAAACTTTAAAAACAGGACCTATTTTGAACAAAAATGGGCTAAGTTACCGCAAATTTAGCATTTTTGGCCATTTTCCGAAATTTCTGAGGTCCGAATTCTGGGGGGGGGCGGGTTGGGGTGTGCCCCAATCACATTTCGTCGACACTCCCCCCAGACCCAAAGTTCCAGGGAAACTAGGTTCAAAGTAACCAACCGCAAATGACAATTGACAGAAGCATCAAACCATGAAGTATATAATTTTAACTTTCGACAGTAGTTTTATGTCGACAACATCATTGGCAATGGCAGCATGTTTCTAAGTCCAAAACAATGTCAGTATTTAGTAAGTATATTTTCTCGCAACAAAAGGCACCATGTGCATAGGTGTGGCCGGCGAAAAAGGTGGGGGTGGGGGTTTGAAACAAGTAGGGGGGTCTGGCAAAAAAGGGGGAGGAGGGGGGGTCCAAAAAAGTCGATTTGGGCGGAGGGGTAAGAAAAATTTTCGAGGAGGCGAGGGGGGGGGTAAAAAGCACACTCAAATTTTCACCTGTAGGAGCGAATTTTTATTTTTTAAGCATAATTTTTAAGTTTTTCCGAAAAATTTTGCGCCTTCTATAATACGCTAAAAACGCTAAATATATTTATAAATGCGGTAAAAACAGTTAAAAACGTGTTAATTACTGCGAAAAGCGAATTTAAGGAAAAACAGATTTTAAAAAACACATTTTCTTAAAAACACTAAAAAGCACAGGTAAACTTTTGAAAAAATCCTGGCTTGCTGGGGGGGGGGCATAGGTGTACCACCTGTTTGGGTTGGGGGGGGGGGATAGAAGGTCCAAATTTGGCTCGGGGGACCCCACCCTAATCAGAAATTTTGGGGGGGGGGAGGACCCCCCTCAACTGTACCCAAGTTTTTTTTAGCTAAAAATGCTCCTTTTTCGATGTACAGTACATTAAACGTACTCAAAAGCTTCTGTCAATAGTTTTCGTATGCGAAAATAGGGCTTGAAAATTGACAAATTTGTATATACTAAAATATGCCTAAATTAGCCTGCGTATATTACCTTTTAATTGCTATAAATAATCATCTTTAGCTGTTTATAGGTGATTTATAGCCTATTTTTCTAATTTTTTTGAAAAATTTTCAGAAGTGGCAAAAATTTTTTAAAAAAATTTGCATTTTTTACTTGGAATGAACCCAATTTTAGGGGAGCGGGGTTAGAGCTCGGCTTGGGGGGGGGAGTAGTTGAGGTCGGGTAGGGGCGGAGGGGGGTCTGGCCACTCCGTGGGGGGGTCTCACAGGGGGCAAACTGTAGCCTGGTACACCTATGGGGGGTAGCTCCCCAGCCCTTTTCTAACCCTCCCCCAAAACTTTTTACTATATATATAGTTAAAATGGTAAAATTTGGATATTTTCGAAACTTTCAGAAAAGTCAAAACTTTTGTCTTAAACTGTTTCTTATTGCGAGATATACACGTTTTTAACTATATATATCGTGGACTTTCAGACTCAATATTCCCGTTATTTTGGACTTGGAAACATGTTGGCCATCAGCATAGGTGTAACGGAGATTTCCCCCAACTTTTTTGGGGGGGGCCCCTCTGGAGACCCTCCCAACCCCCCCCCCCCAAAAACATTTTTCTATTTTCATGCCAAAAATCTCATTTTCAGCCGTTTCCAATGCCCATGAGCATTCAACTATGAAGCAATTTTGACATTAGACATTGTTTTTAAACTAGAAAACTTGATTTCTAGAAAACTTGATTGGCAACATGTTTCCAAGTCCAAAATAAGGTCAATAATGAGACAGAAAGCTCACGATATAGTTAGAAACGTGTATTTCTCGCAATGACAAACACTTTAAGCCAAAAATTTGGACATTTTTGAAAAATTTTTCAAAATGTACCCTAAAAATCAATTTTTGGCCGTTTTTGTTGGGGGTTGAGAAAATGGTTGGGTGGGCTACCCCCCCCCCTCCCCGCCTTACACCTAGGGCAATCAAGATTTTGAGTTTAGAACCAATCTCTAATGACAAAATTAGTTCATGGTTAAATATTTTTTTGGCATTAGAAACGGCTGGAAATCATATGTGTATATACCTAGGGGGGTGAGAGGGACCGACCCCGCCCTCAAAATTTTCGAACTTTTAGGTCTAGAAAAATTCAAAATTTTTCGCAAAAATTCCATTTATTGGAAAAGAATGACCAAATCGGTTTTAAATATATATATTGCTAATTTTTGGTCTCCCTCCCTCGTCTTCAGCCGCCCTCATCCCAAGTCTCCGTTACACTTATGACCACAGGTGCATCAGGCCTCCTCCGCCACAGCCACTGTTTTGACCCCTATGCGCATTGTGCCTTAGGTGTGTTGGGTCTGGCGGGGGCCCCTCCTGAAAAATTTGGCTTTCCCTTCCCAGATCTACCTTCTGCCTACACCCCCCTAATTTTCAATCTCCCTACTCGGGTGCACCAGGGCTTGGCCCTGGTAGTCAGGTCAGGCACCGGTCTTGACCGGAGCCAAAATTTAGAAAAAATGGGAGATTTTGGAATTTTTTGACTAAAAATTCCTAATTTCAAAAGTAAAAAAATAGGTCAATCATTTGTTTTCTCACCCATTTGAATGAAAAAACAATATATAGTACGTAACGTTTGTATCCTAGAAATTTTCGCAAAATTTGAATTTTTAAGAAAATATTCAAAAAGTCAATTAAGAACCCCATTTCTAGGTCCCGGTT
The DNA here is from genome assembly GCA_030248195.1 of Trissonchulus latispiculum. Classification (NCBI taxonomy): domain Eukaryota; kingdom Metazoa; phylum Nematoda; class Enoplea; order Enoplida; family Ironidae; genus Trissonchulus; species Trissonchulus latispiculum. The sequence continues at coordinate 12,209 of JASAND010000276.1, read as the reverse complement.
TGAAGCAAGCAAGTTTGTTTGAGAGGCCAGCTCTTTACCTCCCCGTCCCCCCCAGCCGAACAGGTGGTACGCGCAGGTATGTATATATATATACTTGGAAAAAAGTTAGTGTGGAGATTAGGGTGTGTGGGATCAGCCGGTTTCAGGTGGGGTGGTCTCCGGAAAAATAAAATTGGGGAGGAGGTTAAAAATATTTTGTCGAAAATAAAAAATGCGATTATGGTGAAAACACCTGGGTTTTCTTTAGTGGGGGGGGGTTGGGTGAGTGGGGGCGCCCCACTAAATTTTTGTAGCATTTCATAGGGGTCGCGGCAGCGACCCCGATAATATGTGTGAAAAGTGGCTGGAGACAGTGTAAAATAAGCTGCGCAGAAGCTGCGCAAAATCCTGCGCAGATTTCATGCGCAAATTGTAGAGCACATCGAGTTTAGTATGTCTGTGAAGTTTCAGCCCCGTATCACTTACCGTTAAAAAGTTGCGCCCCGGACCGGTTATGGCGGCGATGTTTTTTTTCCGGTTTCTCCTATTTGATGGTTGTATTGTACATAATGTTCGCCGCTTTCACGTGATCTGCAGCGGAGGGCCAACCTAAAGGGCTATGGGGTCTAGTAGTACCCTCTAAAGAATTTAAGAATCACAACTTTTTTGCGCCGCAGCTGCGCCACAGCGCCGCAGTGGCGCCGCAAAGTCGGCTCATAGCGAAAAGTGACCATTTTTGTGGTCGTCGCTCAGGTCGAACGTTACGAGCTGGACCTGATTTCTTTTTATATTCAGAAATTACATATATTGAACTAACTAACGGTCCAGGTTGCGTTTCTCTATCACTTCCCTAGCGACCACAGTGGCCCGTCAAAAATGGCGAAAATTCGAAAAATGAAAAATCGAAATTTCTCGCTATCTATTCAACTTTGAAAGCTCAAATCTTCCATACAATGGTTTTCTGGCACGGGGAATCGATTCCCGCAGTCAGTTTTACCGTCAGACCCACCCATCTTGCTGGGCTGGTTCCACTTTGCCGTCGGGAGGGTCAAGTCGGAAACCGCTTCCTGGAGGTCCATAGTAGGCTCGACCTGGCCTCTCAAAACTTTGTGTATAGGTGTTTTCTGTTGCGCCCAGCTCATTCCTGGCATCGTTTTTGCCGTCCGACGTACGTATTTTGCTGGGCTGGTTCCACTTTGCCGTCGGGAGGGTCAAATCGAAAACCACTTCCTGGAGGTCCATAGTAGGCTCTACCTGGCCTCTCAAAACTTTGTCTACAGGGGTTTTCTGGTGTGCCCAGCTCATTCCCGGTATCCGTTTTGCCGTCCGACGTGCATATATTGCTGGACTGGTTCTACTCTGCCGTTTGACGGGTCAGTCGGGTGGGAGGGTCAAATGGTCGAAAATAAAGTTTTTCAAAAGTGGTCAAATTTGGTATCAAATAAAAGCCCTAACTGAGTTGAGCATCTTTTATCATAGAACTGCATGCTCAAAGTGGCTGTAGAGTGCTGTGGTGGGGTGGGGTGGGGACTTAGGCGATTTTGGGTCAAAAATGAAATTTTTCAAAAGTGGTCAAATTTGGTACCAAATAAAAGCCCTAAGCGAGCTGAGCAACTTTTGTCATAGAACTGCATGCTCAAAGTGGCTGTAGAGTGCTGTGGTGGGGTGGGGTGGGGACTTAGGCGATTTTGGGTCAAAAATAAAATTTTTCAAAAGTGGTAAAATTTGATATCAAATGAAAGCCCTAAGTGAGCAGAGCAACTTTTGTCATAGAACTGCTTACCCAAAGTGGCTGTAGAGTGCTGTGGTGGGGTGGGGTGGGGGACTCGATTTTCGGTCAAAAATGAAATTTTTCAAAAGTGGTCAAATTTGATATCAAATAAAAGCCCTAAGTGAGCTGAGCATCTTTTTTCATAGAACTGCATGCTCAAAGTGGCTGTAGAGTGCTGTGGTGGGGTGGGGTGGGGACTTAGGCGATTTTGGGTCAAAAATAAAATTTTTCAAAAGTGGTAAAATTTGATATCAAATGAAAGCCCTAAGTGAGCTGAGCAACTTTTGTCATAGAACTGCATACCCAAAGTGGCTGTAGAGTGCGGTGGTAGGGTGGGGTGGGGACTTAGGCGATTTTGGGTCAAAAATAAAATTTTTCAAAAGTGGTAAAATTTGATATCAAATGAAAGCCCTAAGTGAGCTGAGCAACTTTTGTCATAGAACTGCATACCCAAAGTGGCTGTAGAGTGCTGTGGTGGGGTGGGGTGGGGACTTAGGCGATTTTGGGTCAAAAATAAAATTTTTCAAAAGTGGTAAAATTTGATATCAAATGAAAGCCCTAAGTGAGCTGAGCAACTTTTGCGGTGTCGAATTTATGCCTTTCTCAACCGGAATTTAAAGGATAGACATAGGCCCAACACACATATTATCCCCTTTTGTGCGGAGCATTTTTGTTACTTGTATAAATACACTGTAAAATTTGATTTTTATTGCAATAGTAGGCAGCTTTCGTTGTCCAAATGTCAAGAAATGAGTAAAAATCTCATGGTATATATATATATATATATAAGTCGGAAAATTTTTGAAATTTTGGCCTTGTGAGCGAAATCTTCAGGGCAAACTTTGGTGCCATAGAGGACACCCTCTGGTTTTGGGAGGGCGATTTTGGGGGAGGGTCGTTTATGGTGGGCCCACCCCCGTCCCCACTAGAATAAGCTTAGTAAATTTATAGTTTTCCCTTTATATGTATATATATCTATATATATATATATATATATATATATATTATATAGTTCTTGTTCCAGAGCGCGCAATTCGTAATCAGCACTATGCGTTGGTTTTCCCTCTCACTCTTTCTTCAGAATCAGTTGATTTATGGCATTCTATTCTTTCTTCTGCTGTTGGATGCTTTTGTTTCTGACAAAGATTATTACAAACTTCTTGGAGTTGACAAGTATGGATATCCGTCGTGGTCGTGCTATCACCTAATTAAAAACGTTGTATAATGGGTTCATGTTGGAGCAAATACGTACAAAGTTGAATTTGAAGCGCAACATTATGTCGTTATTTTGTGAATTATATGTTGAGTTATATTATGACTATGAGTTTTGCATATTATATACGTATATATGCACGTACGTATATATATGCGTACGTACTTGCTTAGCTTTTTTTATTTAAACTGCAGTACGTACGTATATAAATTTTTGATTTTTATACAGTTTTGTGGTTGTTATAGGAAAGCGTCAGAGCAGGACATTAAGAAAGCCTTTCGAAAACTAGCCCTGAAATATCATCCTGATAAAAACAAGAGTCCCAATGCTGAGAAGCAGTTTCGTGAGATTGCTGAAGGTTTGTGTTGCAATTAGTACTAATGATTTAGGCACTTTAACGGAATTTTTAGGGGTGGGAAACGCACACCATACATGGGCTTTGTGGGGGGGGGTCACCCTTCCCAGACCAAGAGCTCTGCCCCCCCCAGAGGGGGAGGGGAGGGGGAGTCTTCTTCTCTCCTTCACAAAAGCCTTAACTATTATTTGTATTATGTAGGGGCGCGATAGCGCCCCTACATAATATGGGTATAAAGGCGTCTGCGCGGCCCCCTGGAGACAGTGTTGGCCTGGTGCCAGCTAATTAGAGGCCCGGGAGGGGTAAAAATGTTACCATCGTAAAGTACTCGAGCAGTACTACAAGTACCACCATACTTTTGGTTAAAATTCCGAACTTCGAAATTTTGCACTAGGCGGGAGTTACCGTGCGTTTGTTTTTTTTCTCGGTTAATAACGCTTTTCGGAAGTGCTTATGTCAGCGCAGTGTTGGAACGATATGGGCATTTTGGTCCTATACTACTATTATATGTTGGTAGGCAGGGTCCTCCCATGCAACCTTTTTTGGTCATTTTGGCACCTGGCCAATTTTGGCTCTGTGCCAAGGCCCCAAAATCGGACTTTCGCTATTTTGGCACTTCGGTTGTGATCGACTTTTTTTCACAGGTTAGCAGCTAGATCGGTTTGGTTTGTTTTATTTGAATATTTCGGACTATGCGCGGAATGTAACGAGGGGGATTTTTTAATTTCGCTCTGGAGCTTTCAGGAGATGGGCCCAAACTTTGCATTTTTTCACCTGTTTTGGCGAAAAGTTTCTAAGTCCCACTTTTACTAGAAATGGCCTAAAAGTCACTGAAAATGGCGTTTTTCGGCCTTGGGGTGGTACCCATATATAGTAAATCGGGGTCGCTGAAAACGATGAGCATACTGCTGAGGTCGGTGGATGTGACCCCTGACCCACAGCGCCCACCCACAGTGGGTCCGGTGTGGGTCAAAAATGAAAGTCTTCAAAGGTGGTCAAGTTTGGTATCAAATGAAAGCCCTTGGCGAGGCGATCAACTTTTGTCATTATGCCACCCACAAAAAGTGGCCCCACCGACCTGTGGGTGGGTGCCCCACCCACTGTGGGTCCGGTGTGGGTCAAAAATGAAAGTCTTCAAAAGTGGTCAAGTTTGGTATCAAATGAAAGCCCTTGGCGAGGCGATCAACTTTTGTCATTATGCCACCCACAAAAAGTGGCCCCACCGACCTGTGGGTGGGTGCCCCACCCACTGTGGGTCCGGTGTGGGTCAAAAATGAAAGTCTTCAAAAGTGGTCAAGTTTGGTATCAAATGAAAGCCCTTGGCGAGGCGATCAACTTTTGTCATTATGCCACCCACAAAAAGTGGCCCCACCGACCTGTGGGTGGGTGCCCCACCCACTGTGGGTCCGGTGTGGGTCAAAAATGAAAGTCTTCAAAAGTGGTCAAGTTTGGTATCAAATGAAAGCCCTTGGCGAGGCGATCAAATTTTGTCATTATGCCACCCACAAAAAGTGGCCCCACCGACCTGTGGGTGGGTGCCCCACCCACTGTGGGTTCGGTGTGGGTCAAAAATGAAAGTCTTCAAAACTGGTCAAGTTTGGTATCAAATGAAAGCCCTTGGCGAGGCGCTCAACTTTTGTCATTATGCCACCCACAAAAAGTGGCCCCACCGACCTGTGGGTGGGTGCCCGACCCACAGTGGGTCCGGTGTGGGTCAAAAATGAAAGTCTTCAAAAGTGGTCAAGTTTGGTGTCAAATGAAAGCCCTTGGCGAGGCGATCAACTTTTGTCATTATGCCACCCACAAAAAGTGGCCCCACCCACAGTGGGTCCGGTGTGGGTCAAAAACGAAAGTATTCAAAAGTGGTCAAGTTTGGTATCAAATGAAAGCCCTTGGCGAGGCGATCAACTTTTGTCATTATGCCACCCACAAAAAGTGGCCCCACCGACCTGTGGGTGGGTGCCCCACCCACAGTGGGTCCGGTGTGGGTCAAAATTAAAGTCTTCAAATGTGGTCATGTTTGGTATCAAATGAAAGCACATTTGCTCACATTTGACCTGCCTATTGCATTGTTCAAGCTCCTTATCTGCGTTAGCTCACTGCTGGAAAGGGAGCCTTTAAAATGAAAGAAGGACAAGTAATAAAAATGCTCCTCCGGAGCATGAAAAAGTAATATGGGTAGTGGTGAGGTTGTAAAATCAAGAGAGGACTAGTCTTAAAAATGCTTAATATGGGGCTAGGTTCAAAAAAAGAAGAGGACTAGGTTGTGGGCGAATTAATATGGGCACAGCTTCGCCGAGCAACCCATATTCGCGGGCTTTCACGCTTCGCCATGGCGATTGCCATATACAAAGCAATTAATGTCAGCCAATAATTACAATTCCAGCAGTTATATATACGTAAACTATATACGTATAATTTGGTTGTGCTGGACTACGACAAGCAACGAGAAAAAACCAAGGCTATGATTGTAACGCTAACGGTTGAATAGAAATAGAAGATCGTCGGAGAGTGTCCTGATCCTGAAGTTATTGTTGAAATATATACTTTTCTTATAAGTGGTTAAAACGCTCAGTAGATAAATATTAAGAGTTTATCGAAAGAAACGTTTGCTTCCACTAAAACTCGTTTATCATAGTCGTATATTATTTACGTACCGTAACTAAATCAGAACACTGGTACGTATAAAAATATAAAAATATATAACTTTTTCAGTCCGCGAATATGGGTTGCTCGGCGAAGCTGTGCCCATATTAATTCGCCCACAACCTAGTCCTCTTCTTTTTTTGAACCTAGCCCCATATTAAGCATTTTTAAGACTAGTCCTCTCTTGATTTTACAACCTCACCACTACCCATATTACTTTTTCATGCTCCGGAGGAGCATTTTTATTACTTGTATATATATATATATATATAGAAGAAGAAGAAGAAGAAAAATGGTTTACTTCAGAAATAGCATAACGTAACGCTACAAAAAGTAATTTCATATATAAATGGTTAGTACTAACAAACAGAACAAAAATACGCAGATATGGAAAGTTAAACATAATGATAAGTTTTAGCTATTGGGACAGTAGTTTTACGCGGCTATTTAGAAGAGGGGGAAGGGATAACCACTTGTCTGGTTATGAAAGGCCCCGACCCCTTAGATAGCTGGAAAATTCAAAATTTTCGAGTAGTTTTTCAAATGTTGCAAGATTTGCTGCATTTACAGTTTGATCTGGTAATTTATTCCAGACTTTAATTACACGGTTGGTGAAAAACCCCTTATAAGTTTCACGATGACAGATAGGTGGACGGAGTTTCCATCTATGCCCCCGTAGTTGCTGTTGCTGGGTAAATGAGAAAATATATAAATATATATATATATATATATATGTATATATAATATATATGTGGTGGCAATTTATATACTAAGTGTACATATATATTAATTTCAGCCTATGAAGTTCTGTCTGATCCGCAGAAAAGGCGCCAGTATGATCAGGTTGGAAGCGGCGGGAGCTGGTCTGGGTCCTCGGCCGGCTCGGGCGCTCACTATCAGCAGCATCAGCACTTTGACTTTGGCGGTGGCGATTTCCAGTTCGATTTTGATGAATTTTTCAAACACTTTGATCAAAGCTTTCGAGACAAGCGCGAGGTAGGATATTTGATCATGTTAAAAATTGTGGTATGGTCGGTGTGTTAAGTTGGTAAAACCTATTTCTTTACTGGTACAAACTATCCGATGGAGAATGTCATTAATCTGAATTTTTTTAAATTTAATAGGCATGTTTGTTTTACGTACCCATACTCGCCGTTTTTGCCTTACCGCTGCTCCTCCGTACAAATCTATACTTTAGAAGACTAGTGGTTTGTAGACTGACCTGTGTTTTACCTTTTTCTAGGGTCGTAAACATGGCAAGGCACAGTTTAGTCACGGGTTTGGCGGCGCGGGTGCCGCTGGTGGGAAACATTTCGATTTTGACGATCTCTGGTCTGATGTGGACTTTGGCAGTGGGGACAGCTTCTTTGGCGGAATGAATCTGGGTGATATGTTTGGGGATTTGGGGAGCCTGTTTGGGGGTATGGGCCAAGAGCAGCGCAAGGAGCACGCCCGGCACTATGGGAATCATTTTGCGGCTCACTATCAGCATCATGGGCCCAATGTGCGGGCCAGTGCCTCTGGTATGCGTTGGCTTGTTTGTAGGGGTGGAGTACATACCAAATAAATGAAGGAACAAACGCAGCTAATAGGTGTCACTACAGCACCTGCTACTAGAAAAATTTGGGCGTGAAGTGGGGGATCTGTTACGCGTGTCTGTCATCGAACCCACAACCTTGGGCTGAAATCTGGCCAAAAATTGTCACTTTCACTTCTGAGACCCGAAAAAGTTAGGCTTCAAGTGAGACTCAAACCCTCGACTTCCGGATTATCACTCCAACGCTCTGCCATCTGAGCTACTAAGCCAGAAGGAGTTAGCATTCAAACTGAAGTGAAATGTTTGTTATAACATGTAGTTTTGTTCCGCGAAACACCATTTTCATACGAAGTCCCTTGGTTTCCCAACGTTGTCGCAGTTTCCGGAAAATTTCAGGGAAAAATTAATTTGCAAACGTAGATACACGAATTCAGAATCAGCAGTCTTTTGTTTAGTTTGTCAATATGTTGAATTTTGAGTCAGCTAAGGTGGAAAGTTAACTGACTTGTTTTCTTACATTTGCAAATGAGGTGCCCACAACAAGAAGGCCTTTTTGGAGCTGTACTGTATTTGGGTGCAGCTGATTTCGTTTACTAAAGGTCTGCATTTTGTCACTACTTATCGGTGTATGGTTTGAACGAATTTAGTACGGCATGTCTGGACTTTTTCGCTGGGCTTTTTTTAGTGGGGGGGGGGTTTTGGGTGCCCCCCCCACTCGACCCCTTCCCCCCCCCACTCGGCCCCACCCCCACTTTTTTGGGCTTCCCCCCCCACTCACCATAAGGTGCCCAGAAAATGCCAAATTTTAAGGATTTTCGGTCAAATTTTTCAAAAATTTTCCGGCTTCGCCGGAATTTTTTCTCAAAAATCGTCTATTTTGGTACTCAAACTCGATTTTTGAGCACGTTTTAGCATAGTTGTAGCAGTATATGTAGAAAACAGTCTATTTTTGCTCCATTTTTAGCGATTTTAGACCACTTTGGATTCCCCCCCACTTTTGGGTTCCCCCCCCCCACTAGTGGGGGGGAATCCCCCCACTCTCCCCACCCCCACTTTTTTTCGCCTAGAAAAAGCCCAGTTTCGTAGCTTAAAAGGCTTGATAACTATAGCTGGGGCCCCCCAGATTAGATCTAAGACTTAAGGGGGGGGGGGCTACTAAAGGTTTGCCCGACTTTGTCTGATTGGCCTACTTTTTGGCGAGGATATAGAGCACGGGTGTGGTCAAAAAAAGATCTTAGCTGCCTTCCAGTCCAGCCATGTGCAGCCGTCGCGTTTATGTGCCCGACCCCCCATTTTTCGCAACTACCAACATTATTAATTAAAAATTTCTACTGACTGCTAGGCCCAAGCTTAAAAGCTGCCATTCGCCAATATGATTTGCCACATATGTCCCTACCTGCAGAAAAATACTAGATGTCTGTGTTTTATCTGCATCTAAGGGAATTACTCGTCAAAGTTGAAGTTTCGGCAAAAATTTAAAAATTTTTGGCTAACGAAAGAAAAATTTTATTACTGGTGCGAGCTATAAGGCTGTAATTTGGCATAAAAGGAGGCCCTATAGGAATACTCATTTGTGCCAAATGGCAAGAAATTCTGCCGCGTGAAAAGATTTTTATGTCAACCTTAATCTGCAAAAATTTCCAAAAACACCTTTTTTGGGCAATGGTACCCCAGAAATCGAAAAAATCAAATTTTTGAAATTAATTTTTTTTGAGATATTTGAACTCAGCGAGGTCGAAAACACACCCACAAAAGATTTCAGCTCAATTAGTGAAGGTTTGTTACTTCTGTGGCTGCACAAAGCCTCTACACAGGATCCGACAGACTGAAAATGGCGGTTTCGACAAGTTTTGAAGATTAAAGTTGACATAATTTTTCACGCGGCAGAATTCCTTGCCACTTGGCATAAATGAGTACTCCTACAGGGCCTCCCTCTATGCCAAATTACAGCCTTATAGCTCGCACCAGTAATAAAATTTTCCTTTCGTTAAGCAAAAATTTTTTAATTTTTGCCGAAACTTCAACTTTGAACAGTAATTCCCTTAGATGCAGATAAGATACAGACATCTAGTATTTTTCCGCAGGTAGGGACATATGTGCCAAATCAGATTGGCGAATGACAGCTTTGAAGCTTGGGCCTAGCAGTCAGTAGAAATTTGTAATTAATTACGTATGTTGGTAGTTGTGAAAAAAGCGATGTCGGGCACATAAACGCGACGGCTGCACATGGCTGGAAGGCAGCTAAGATCTGAGTACCCAATATTTTTTGACACCCACACCCATGCTCTATATCTTCGCCAAAAAGTAGGCCATTCGGACAAAGTCGGGGCAAGTCGATTTTAGTAGCCCCCCTTAAGGACTTTATTGCGTACCCTGCCGTGCAGTTTCCTATTTCAAGTCTAATAGGTCAAATAATGGTCAACTCTAATACACAGTTCTAGTGCACGGTAAATAGAGGGGGCTACAGTAGTGAATGAATAAAGAAAAATTAAAAACTTCCTTGTAATGCTGGAAATACAGCTGACTTTTCATTTAAAATGAAACTTTAACTGGAAAACCTTGAAGGCATTAATTAATGCAAATTAATTAAAATTATTTCCTTGGAACTCTATTCAACGGTGTGTCAAAATCATTTGTTACCCGCAAATAAGAGGCTATTAATTTATAAAAAACATGAAAATGTGAAATCTTGAATTTTAAATTTGACTTGATATATAAAAATTTAGAGATAAGGAAATAATTTTTAATTAATCTACATTAATTAGTATTTTAAAGTTTAGTTTTAAGCTTTTCGTTTTAAATGAAAAGTCAGTTGTATTTGCATCATTACAATTTGTTTTCTTCATACATTTACTGCTGGGGGCTCCTCTATTTGTAATGTGTATTAGACCTATGTATTAGATTTGACCGTCACTGGCGTCACTTGACCTTTCTATTAGACTTCAAATTGGAAACTGCACAGCAGGGTGCGCAAAGAAATCATTAAGACTTAGACTTAATCTGGGGGGCCCCAGCTATGGTCATCAAGCCGCTTAAAATTTCTAGGTACGGTCTTCACCCTATCGGCCCTTTAACAATTCATTATCGTGCAACAGAATGTAATGTTTATTAAATTGTAACTTCTTCATGTTAGCTATAGCATCCCATTGTGCTGTGTTTTTTGCTCGTGTTTCAGCCAGCGGTACGGGTCGTAACTGTCGTACAGTGACACAGCGTGTTGGTAACACTGTAACTACCTATACTCAGTGCAGTTAAACTAGAGTTCGATGTTGACCTGTAACTCATCCTTAATAACTGTGATCTACGCAGCTGCGCCGCAGAATCAGCCGTCCTTTTGGAAAATAAGGAAAAAGACAGCCGGACTGTATTTTCTGTGTCAATAGTATTAATGCTAGTCCTCTTCTAAACATCATTTGCTGTATAGTATTTATTTATTGATGAGATAAGCCTGCGTTTGTATGTGCTTGTATACATATCTAATGTGTATACTCAATCACCGTATAATGATGCTGTTTTGCATTACTCCACTTTATGTAACCAAACCGGTATAGACTGGTTAACGTCATAGGTTGTTGTATACCTTGAAACGATTTGTAGTAAGCCTTATGTTTCGTGCGAAACATGGTCGTTTTTGAGCATGTGAAATGTGGAATTCTAAAATGAAAATTTGATGGAACGTTTTAAATTTACGTATATATTAATAATTGAGGAGGTTTGATCTAGATTCTAGCTAGATCTAGATCAGTAGTTTTTGAAACTGAGTATATACGTACCTACCTGTTGTGTCCATATTTCTATTGTTTGTCGTAAACAGTGTGTTAAATTTGTTTGCGCCAAGTCCCTTTTTACTGCACAGTTATTTTGCTCAGCGAAATGTAGCTTTTGTGGACTGATGCTTCCTTCCCCCTGTAATCTATTCCAAGCCATGTTGTTCGTCTCAAAATGGCTAAAACACATTTAGACTTCGAAAATTAGGACTAAACCGACCTTCACAGTCCCGATTGGTGCCAGAGTCTCAGCGAAATTTACGTAAAATTTGTAATTTTTTGGGTCAAAACTTCAGATTTTGTTAAAGATTGCTAGCTTTCGCACCGATTTTAAGGGCAACTGTGATGATGTACTCGCCTGGAATTATTGCAAAGTCTGATCTACTTACAAATTTCTTTTAATTTTTTCGATTTGGAATCCCCAGTTTTCGGGCACCGGAAAGTTCACGAAATTTCACACTTTTCGTGAATCAATGGTTCCTGGAACTCAGCGCTGCAGCGTGCTTTCTGTCTTGTTGTAATTCTCTTTACTGCTCCCATATTGCCGTGCCGTAATGATGTTCATGATGTTAAGAGCTGTGATATGTAGGTATATGTACGTATAATTTGTGTACAGTTTTTCTTGTTTGAGATCAATTTTTATTGGAGTTGTTTTATCTGGTTGCTATTCTTTTTGCACCATGGAGATGGAATTTAAACATTTTAGCTGGATCTTTTCTATAATGTTAAGATTAGTTTTCGCTTAGCTATCATCCATCATATTTTGGTTAATTTACAATACGCAATTTACTAGAAAGATTCAAGTTTTTTAAAAATTTTGTCTGACTTGTGTTAAACTGTGGTGCAGAAAAGTGCCATTTTCAGTATATACTTACTTGTGGTATGTATGGAATGGAGTGTTGTGTCAAAGCTCTCGTTGTGGTAGTGTCTATGGCTTGGAA
>JASAND010000275.1:0-19289 GCA_030248195.1 Trissonchulus latispiculum | reverse complement strand
TGTACTTCGTTCAGTTACGTATTGCTCATGCTTGGAAACCCACCCGAGATTGCTTTCAGACCGTGCAGCAAACTCGGTACCATGGGTAGCGCAGACCGGGCCCAAAAAATATTTCGCCCCGCCAGACTTAGAGGGTTGGCCGGTCTCGTCACTCACAATTAACACTCAGTAGTATGGTGGTTATGCATGTATGTATATAGTTGAATGATTTAAGATATGAAATTTAAGGTAAGATTTCGTCGTCGTCGTCGTCGTGGGTGGTCGATCAGGATACCACATCCTATACTCGGCGGGCCCCAAGGAGCCCACTATTACCCAAGAAGCGAAGAACAGCCTCCGGATCATTGCGAAGGCAGGATATTTCCGGATTTGGCCCAAGGTCTATATGCCTGGCTGTGGTGAGGGCTGGGCAGGACAGAAGCAAGTGTTCTACAGTTTCTGGCTCCCCCAGCTGACAGAAACTGCAATTAGGGGAAGGAAATCGGTTGGGGTCAATGGTGTGTCTGTACGATGCCAGGATCCAGGATTTCCCACTGCGCAACTGGCTAAGCAAGACCCTGTCTTGCCTGTTAAGGTGTTGTTCCTTCGACTGTGGGACAGGACCCGAATTCCCGTAGATTGCCCGGGCCCGTAAATGCAACAGGGAGTCATACCAGGTTCTGAGGACGGCTCTTTTGATTACAGCTTTCGCTGTATTGAGATCCGCCGCTTCCGCCATTTGCGGCAAGGAACTGGCTTCCGAGGCTAGGCGATCGGCGCAAAGGTAAGATTTGAAATACTGAAGTGAAAACATTGTGTGCCGTCGGGATCAATAGGATAAGCCTAGCACCGGGGCTCCAGATACCAGTCTCCAAGATTTTACAATGGAGGGGGTTTGTCAAAAAACCATTTAATTTTTAAACTTTGTGCAATAAAATGTCTAGAAAATTTTTCTTCGGACAACCCAAAAGAAGAAAGATTTTAACCACCCATAAACTTCCACCCCCCCCCCCCCCTGGATACGGCCATGTATCCGAGTCTTTGAGTGACCCCTGAACCTGGTACACCCAGGAAGATAATCTAGGTACGAGCCCAAGCTCAATTAGTTCGATAGTTACTTACCTATCCGAACAACCCTAACTCTATATCACCGCCCCCCCCCCTCAGAAATTACTTGTTTTAAAGTAAACCGGTACATTTTGTATGGCATTTCGCAAAAAATCATTTAGAATGCGCTAGCATGGACTATTATTTCTGATGAGAGGATACCCGTTCCCCAAAACAGTCCCTTTCCAAAATCCAAACAAGTTGACGTTTCCCTTAGAAATTTAGAAAAATCTCAAACTTAAAAACCTTAAACATTTTTAGTTGCATACGTCGTTTCATTTTCGCATTAGTAAGTTTTCCTACCTGGTGTCGACACTGGTGAAACCAAAGTCAATTTCTTAGACGTTTCAGTGGAACTTCGGAATGGGAAAATTGTCACTGACCTTTTCACCAAACCTACGGACACAAGACAGTACTTCCATTTTGAGTCCTGCCATCCTATACAGCATAAGCTACCTATTGCATACAGCCAGGCATTGAGGATTTGCCGCATCTGCTCAAATCCAGACACCGCCCGGCTCAGGTGTAGGCAGCTCAAGGAAGATCTGGTAAGAAGAGGCTATCCCAGAGGTAAAGTTCAGCGAAGAATCGAAAGGGCTATGTCAGTAGACAGAATGCAGCTACTCACTCCCAAAATCGATCCAGGGACAGAGACTGAAGAAAAGTCCTACTATTTGGTACTGCCATACCTTCCGGACCTCAGAAGCGTGAAAACAGTCTTAAGGAACCATGAACATTTTTTGAATGGTCTAAACTGCAAGGTAAACTTGTTCTGGCGTCCACCCCCCAAGCTCAAAAACATGCTTGTGAAGGCCAAATTGCCAATGCCAAGAGCCGCCCATGGGACTATTAGCTCTGAGCATAGTGGAACCTTCAAATGTGGGCGACGCAGATGTGCCCTCTATCCATCTATCAAAGCCGGCACCAGCATCAAAAGCACTGTAACTGGCTTCAGAATACCGTCTGAAAGGCCATTTTGATTGTACTAGTAAAGGGACTGTATATCTGGCAGAAATCGAAGAGGTATCCCTCCCAATATGTTGGAGAGAGTGGAAATCCCCTCTCCATCCGGTTCAACAACCACCGAGGTGGATGACATTCGCAAAATGGATGCTAGTAAACCTCTTTCGTGTGATTTCAGGAACCATCATCATACATTAGATCAATTATTAGGTACTGGATTGGACTTTTCTGAAGACGAAGTTATCCGGAAGAAGAAAGAAAAGTGGTGGATAAGTCCACTATGTTCTGACCATCCTATTGGAATCAACTGGGAGCACGTTCTCAAGCCACAACAAATCCCCACCCCGGGTCCGGGTTTTACTAGCATCCATTTGGACTCTGCCGGCGACAACAACATCAATAACAATTAGTTCCGACCCTCCCGGTAGTTCCGGTCCTCCAGTCCCCCCCCAGTCATGCCTCCCAGCCTCCCACTGACCCTCCCGGCAATTTCGGTCCTCCGGTCACTCCCGGTTCTTGCCCGTCTGGCCTCTGAAGCCCCAACCCTAGAGAACTTGAAATTTTCCTTCCCTCCCGAATTGGATCCCCGTTATCTGACCCCCCAGGAACGGCAGCAGCGTGTGAAGAATCGCCTGAAGAAGATGCCCCCGGTGGAGGCATCGAAACCGGTTGCGTGATTAAGGTTGGGTCAACTTTGAATTTCCACGTTTGATTTTCATTCTTGAAATTAAGTTTTCCAGAACTTGTTATTTATCAATTAAAATTTTTTCTCAAAAAATTTAATTTGTTTAAATTTTATTTCAAATATTTTTTGAAAAATGTATTTTAAAAAAATGCACGGTCAGGAAAATAAGCCCCCAAATATAAAAGCCCTCTAAACTTACCAGATGAGAATGCATAAAAGGAACTGATGAAGGTGTCAGAGTTAACAGATATGGAATCATCCTTTGGAGAACTAAAATATATAAATAGCAGTGATGTAAATAGTCTAACTCTCTATTAAGGGGGGGCTACTAAAAGGTTGCTCCCGACTTTATCCGATTGGCATCTACTTTTTGGCGAAGACATAGAGCATGGGTGTGGTCAAAAATATCGGGTACCGGAGATCTTAGCTGCCTTCCAGCCATGTGCAGCCCTCGGATTTATGTGCCTGACCCCCCGTTTTTCGCAACTACCAACATAATTAATTACAAATTTCTGCTGGATGCAAGACCGTAGCTTCAAAAGTTGCCATTTGCAAATATGATTTGAAAGAGGTGCTCCTATCTGCCGAAAATACTGAACGTCTGTATCTTATCTGCATCTCTGGGAATTACGTTTCTTCAAAGTTGAAGTTTCGGCCAAAATTCAAAAAATTTTGAAGCTAACGAAAGGAAAATTTTATCACTGGTGCGAGCATAAGGCTGTAATTTGGCACAAAAGGAGGTCCTATAGGAATACTCATTTGTAGCCAAATGGCAAGAAATTCTGCTGCATGAAAAAATTTTTATGTCAACTTTAATCTTCAAAAATTGCCTAAAATCGCCCTTTTACGACATATAGTATATACCCCAGAACTCGAAAATTGAATTTTTTTTGAAATTAAAATTTTGAGATATTTGACCTCAGCGTGGTCGAAAACACACCCACAAACGATTTCTTAGCTCGATTAGTGAAGGTTTGCGACTTCTATGGCTGCAGAAAGCCTCTACACAAGATCCGACAGACTGAAAATGAAGTATTTGGTACTTTTTGAAGATTAAAGTTGACATAAAAAATTTTTTCAGCACGCGGCAGCATTCTTGCCATTTAGCACAAATGAGCACTCCTATAAGGCTTCCTTTTATGCCAAATTACATGCCTTATAGCTCGCACCAGTAATACAAATTTTCCTTTCGTTAGTAAAATTTTTAAATTTTGGCCAAAGCTGCCACTTTGAAAGAGTAATTCCCAGAGATGCGATAAGATACAGACGTCTAGTATTTTCTTCGGCAGATAGGAGCATATGCAAATCATATATTTGCTAATGATCTTCGAACTACAGTCTTAGAATCCAGCAGAAATTTTGAATTAATTATGTTGGTAGTTGTGAAAAACGGGGAGTCGTGGCACATGAGCCCGACGGTGTATATGCCTGTGAATGCAGTTAAGATCTCAGTACCCGATATTTTTTTGACCACACCTACTGCCTCTTACATCTTCGAAAAGTAGAGCTAATCGGACAATCTCGGTGCAAGTCGATTTTAGTAGCCCCCCTTAAACCTCCTAAATCCCAATTATGTTTTCGAAACATACAGCAAAAAACTGTACACCTAACGTATTGTCAACTACAGAACTTATTAATTTGACAGTAGTCACTTTTAAATTTAACAGACTTAATCACTTTCGACCTCCTCCATAGAGTTGTCGAAAACTGCCAAATTTTGCCCAAATTTTGTGAAAAGTTTTCTCAAATTTTTTAAGGATATGTAGCTATTTTAACTTAAAAAACATCTCGAAATCAACTATTTTTAGCTATTGTTTAGCACAGGTTTTAGAGTACAAGAAAACGTAAAAATTAAGGGGGGGTTTTCTCAGTGCTCCCCATAAATTAGCCATAAATTAAATAAATTAATTTATGGCTAATTTATGAAATTTTGCTGGCCTTCAGAGTAAGCCAGATAAAAAAGACTTCCAAGTCTGAAGTAAACGGGAAATCAGTTATCATCAGAGAAGAGGCTCTCAACCCCGCCCCCACTTTCTTGCAAAAACAAAACATGTCACTGAAGGGTACATATCA
Organism: Trissonchulus latispiculum; assembly: GCA_030248195.1. Classification (NCBI taxonomy): domain Eukaryota; kingdom Metazoa; phylum Nematoda; class Enoplea; order Enoplida; family Ironidae; genus Trissonchulus; species Trissonchulus latispiculum. The sequence continues at coordinate 14,482 of JASAND010000275.1, read as the reverse complement.
AGTTTTTGCTAAAAAACGGTAATTTTCCTATTTTGTTTAAATTTCCGAACTTTCATGTACGTTGGCCACCACAGGGACTCTAGCATTGTGTCATTTCTCCGATAATCTCTGATTTGACCAGTCTTTTACTGGTCCAAATGTGAGATTTTAAGCGAGTTTCTAAAGTCTATGTTGGAACTCCTTACTGTTGCTTTTGAGTGTTGACAAAACTCAGCTACAAATTATAAGGTCCGCATAATAATTGTCATCAAAACAGAAAAAAATTCGTAAAAGTTTCGACTATTTAATCTGTGATAAAAAAATTCCCCAATTTAACTCTAAAATTGCATACAATATTTCACTTCCTCAATTTTGAATTGTTTTAACGATTGAACTAGAATTACTTTGAAATAGGCTACAGAAAAGAATTTTAAATCAAATCATGAATGAAAAGTTTTCAAAAATCATAAATTCGTTTCTGATGACTGCAAACTGCAAAAAAAACTGTTAAATTTGGCCCTTTTCCCGTTTCACTAGTTCTTGGCTCGCAGACTGAAGGTTTGCAACGTGAAAATTGCAGTGTTTTCTCATAGATCTTCGCTCTCACACAAAACCAGTAGACACCCAACCGCCCCCCCCCCCCCCACCAAAAATATGTTATCAACAACAAAATAAAACAGCAAATATTATAAACCTGAAGGTAGTAGGTCATCAGCATCAACCAGCCCGACATTATCATCACGAAAGAATTGCTCGGAACCAATCAGACAGGGCAAGCTCGACTCACATACGAGTCCTGGAAACAGGAAAAAATCAAATAAAAATAAATTTCCTAGAAATGGCAAAATTGGAGGAAAATTCAAAAAATCTATAATAAATTCAGTGAAAGAAAATATTGTTAGAGAAAAGAAATAATAAAAAATGCCTGCCCAGCCCAGAGAGATTGACTCTCTCTTCTATAGTTTGGGGCAAACGCTTTTGCCTTAGTGACAGCATGGGCAGGCTTTTCTCATTGTTCTTCCGCCAGCTAATGCCTTGTATCCTTCTTGGATCAGCCTGTAAACCCTAATTTTCTTGATGTAAACGTGGATGTTGCTTTCCTCGGATGAAATGTCAAAGCTTTACTACGATTTTAAGTGAAGAAAATTTCAAGAAAAACTAAAAAAATAGTCCTCCAACTCAAACAACTTCCAGTCGAGAATTTACCAAATAGGACCAATTTTGGAGTATATAAGGCTTACAAACAACAGCACATAAACGCAAGAGAACGTTTTTTGTCTGTTTCCAAGAAATGATTAAGTGAAAAATCCAGAACACTAAATTTAAATCGTCAACGCATGTAAACCTAAATTTATTTTTCTGTCTTTACGATCTTCCCACCTAATTATATACATACAATCTGCACACCCACAAATAAAAGAAATTCCAAAAGAAGACAATTAAAATTACAAACCAACTAACTAACGAAAAATAAACCTAACAATTAAGTTAAGTAACTCCCAACTTTAGGCCACATACGCACTTTAGCCTCATAAAAGGGCTCAGGCTTAAGCTGGGATCATCATCCTCATCAAAATCTTCCGGCCGCACCTCCACCCCGTTGAAAGTATTCTTGCATGACGGCCAAACTTTGGCCAATCATCTAGGAAATGTTAGCCGAAAATTCCGACTCTTTATCAGATTGACTGGCAGAGGGCGGTTGAGCTGGTTCTGCGGACTGAAATAAAATCCAAAAATAGAAATTAAAAAAATTAAAATAGCATAAGAAAGACAACATAACAAAAATATAGGTCAAAATAAATACAGCAATGAAAACAATCATCAGTATTGCATAATATTATTGACATAAGTATTAGAAAGACTGCAGGTAAAACAGCAAAAGATTAGTATATCATGCCTAATTTCCCGAAACTGCCCATTGCCAGAAATCGGCAACCGGATAGCCGAATTCTAAAAATGGACAAGAATTCTACAAATAGGCAGAGGCCTTGCTCTTGCCAATTTCCAGAATTCGGTAAACGTTTAAATTTGCCCAATTCTCGAGAACGCCTTTGGCCCCAAGGTTTTTTATTTAGGCCATTTTTTATTTAAGAATCAGTCAGCGTTTTTTTCAAAATCGGATTTCATCAAATTTTCGTCATTTTTATTTTCTGAGCGTCATTTTTATTTGTCCAACGTCAAAAATAAAGTTTTGCAGAAATGCCGTTTTGTTTTGATTTTAGGCTATAAATATTCGTAATTTTGATTGAATTTTTACCTTGTTGGCGTGTGTTGCTTCATATTTCGCATTGTCCTGCGAATAAACGTATATTATATCTTACGTACTCATATAATAAAAATATCTGGTGTCTATGTATGTATCATGTCTTTGAGCATTAACAATAACGAGAACAACCTGATACAACGAGGGGGTCTGGGGGGAAGTTGAAAAAAAGTTTTTGCTTTTTTAGATGAAATCGTAATTTAAATCTTTAATTCTTTCATTTTGCAGAAATTATGAGAAACTTGCATCAAAAAATGCAATTGAAGTATGTAGCATAAAGACTAGTATATATAATAGATAAACTGATTGACTCTTCAAACATCGTCGATGCTTAACGTCACTAAGACAATATACGTATATAGAGCGGGGGTTTGGGGGCGGTAGCCCCCAAAATTCGAGAATTTTTTGAAAAATCACTGTTAAAACGTAATAGAAACTTTGCACTCTTGTTAAATTTGAGTGCTACTTCCACATTTTGGCTTGGTCATTCTTTCGTCATTTTTATTTCGGCGTCGTCAAAACTATTGTTCATTTCTGCAAACGACACTATTTTTGACCAAAAACCCTAGGAATCAGTGGCCTAAAAAAATTCAGGTCGTTGAGGGCATCTGGCCTAAATTTTCAGCAAACACAGTCAAATTATTTTGCTAAATTTTTAAGTGAAAATTGTAGTTTTTTCTAATTGGTAGTTTTTCACTTTCTAGAAATTTCTGGACTCCGCTAGTTACGTTTTCTACTTGTACGTACTGATTCAAGTTTTGATTTCGTCACAATGATGCAAACAACAACGCACAACCTAAAAATTAGCAAAATTAGATGGTCTAAATTTTTTTGAGAGATGGTCTCTAACGAATTTTGGTCGAGAAGGCCTCCTTGGCCCTTGGCCTTACAAATCGAAAAACCTAATTTATATTTAATTAATTAATTGAAGTTATAATATTTATTAAAATTTATATCGAAAATTTTTTGGATATATTTGAATTGAACAAAAACATATGCATGCATACCAAATTTTGCTACATTGGTCAAGCTTAAACGTTTTACATCTCTTTTTGGGGATAGCGGGAAAGTAGCATTATCCGGCTATTTCAAACAATAATAGTTCGGAATTTTTTAAAAAATGTTTAGCCACGAAATGAAAATGGTTGCCGGTTTCCAGAAATAGACGATACAGTTTTGCTTATTTCTAAAAATGGACAAGCATCTTTCCTATTTCTAGAAATGAGCAAAAATTTTGCCGGTTTCTAGACAGAGCAAAATTATTGCTTGCCGATTTCTAGAAATCGGCAAATTGTGGAAATTAGGACGAGACAGATATACGTATATGGTGGTGAAAAATTCTCTCCTGGCATTTTTTTAGTGGGGGGGGGGGGGGGGGTTGGGGCCCACCCACTTTTCGGTTCCCCCTCCACTTTCCGGAGCCCCTCCACTTTTTGGCAAGCCCCCTCCCACTTCTATGGGGGGTCGGCCAAAAATGTCGAAAAATTAGGTTTTTGAGGTCAAATTTTGAAAATTTTCAATTTTTAGCTAATTTATAGACTTATAAGCTCATTTTAAGCTTAAAAACAGCTATTTTTTGCGTTTTTAGCTCAAAAATGCTAATTTTCTGCCAAAAATTTTGGTATATTTTACATTTGGCTCGCCCTCCCCCACTTCCCCTCCCTAGGCGGGGGGGGGCGAAGCCACCCTCCCCCTCCTTCCTTGGTATGTTTCAAAATATTTTTGACAAATTTAGACAAATTGTACAGAATTTACTATTTGCTGCTTGGTTGCTTTCTGCTAAATTTGTTGTTAAACTTTAATTCACTTATTAATTTTTTACTTACTGTTACTAGATTAATTTTAGCATTACTGTTAGGTTGGAATCGAGTAGAAGCTTAGCGAAGGGGGTGGGGCTTCCTATGATTCAAATTGGATTGCGAATAAAATTATTTAAAAGAGTCTCACGAAGACTGGCATTTTTTAGGGTTTTGAAAGTGGGGGGAGGGTGGCTTCGCCCCCCCCCCCCCCGCCTAGGGAGGGGGAAGTGGGGGAGGGCGAGCCAAATGTAAAATATACCAAAATTTTTAGCGAAAAATTAGCATTTTTGAGCTAAAAACGCAAAAAAATAGCTGTTTTTAAGCTTAAAATGAGCTTATAAGTCTATAAATTAGCTAAAAATTGAGAAAATTTTTCAAAATTTGACCTCAAAAACCTAATTTTTAGACACTTTTGGGCGACCCCCAAAAAAGTGGGTGGGGGCTTGCCGAAAAGTGGGGGGGGGGCTCCGAAAAGTGGAGGGGGAACCGAAAAGTGGGTGGGCCCCAACCCCCCCCCCCCCCACTAAAAAAATGCCAGGAAGAATTTTCACCACCATATACGTATATCTGTCTCGTCCTAATTTCCACAATTTGCCGATTTCTAGAAATCGGCAAGCAATAATTTTGCTCTGTCTAGAAACCGGCAAAATTTTTGCTCATTTCTAGAAATAGGAAAGATGCTTGTCCATTTTTAGAAATAAGCAAAACTGTATCGTCTATTTCTAGAAACCGGCAACCATTTTCATTTCGTGGCTAAACATTTTTAAAAAATTCCGAACTATTATTGTTTGAAATAGCCGGATAATGCTACTTTCCCGCTATCCCCAAAGAGATGTAAAACGTTTAAGCTTGACCAATGTAGCAAAATTTGGTATGCATGCATATGTTTTTGTTCAATTCAAATATATCCAAAAAATTTTCGATATAAATTTTAATAAATATTATAACTTCAATTAATTAATTAAATATAAATTAGGTTTTTCGATTTGTAAGGCCAAGGGCCAAGGAGGCCTTCTCGACCAAAATTCGTTAAGCCATCTCTCAAAAAATTTAGACCATCTAATTTTGCTAATTTTTAGGTTGTGCGTTGTTGTTTGCATCATTGTGACGAAATCAAAACTTGAATCAGTACGTACAAGTAGAAAACGTAACTAGCGGAGTCCAGAAATTTCTAGAAAGTGAAAAACTACCAATTAGAAAAAACTACAATTTTCACTTAAAAATTTAGCAAAATAATTTGACTGTGTTTGCTGAAAATTTAGGCCAGATGCCCTCAACGACCTGAATTTTTTTAGGCCACTGATTCCTAGGGTTTTTGGTCAAAAATAGTGTCGTTTGCAGAAATGAACAATAGTTTTGACGACGCCGAAATAAAAATGACGAAAGAATGACCAAGCCAAAATGTGGAAGTAGCACTCAAATTTAACAAGAGTGCAAAGTTTCTATTACGTTTTAACAGTGATTTTTCAAAAAATTCTCGAATTTTGGGGGCTACCGCCCCCAAACCCCCGCTCTATATACGTATATTGTCTTAGTGACGTTAAGCATCGACGATGTTTGAAGAGTCAATCAGTTTATCTATTATATATACTAGTCTTTATGCTACATACTTCAATTGCATTTTTTGATGCAAGTTTCTCATAATTTCTGCAAAATGAAAAGAATTAAAGATTTAAATTACGATTTCATCTAAAAAAGCAAAAACTTTTTTCAACTTCCCCCCAGACCCCCTCATTGTATCGGGTTGTTCTCGTTATTGTTAATGCTCAAAGACATGATACATACATAGACACCAGATATTTTTATTATATGAGTACGTAAGATATAATATACGTTTATTCGCGGGACAATGCGAAATATGAAGCAACACACGCCAACAAGGTAAAAATTCAATCAAAATTACGAATATTTATAGCCTAAAATCAAAACAAAACGGCATTTCTGCAAAACTTTATTTTTGACGTTGGACAAATAAAAATGACGCTCAGAAAATAAAAATGACGAAAATTTGATGAAATCCGATTTTGAAAAAAACGCTGACTGATTCTTAAATAAAAAATGGCCTAAATAAAAAACCTTGGGGCCAAAGGCGTTCTCGAGAATTGGGCAAATTTAAACGTTTACCGAATTCTGGAAATTGGCAAGGCAAGGCCTCTGCCTATTTGTAGAATTCTTGTCCATTTTTTAGAATTCGGCTATCCGGTTGCCGATTTCTGGCAATGGGCAGTTTCGGGAAATTAGGCATGACATACTAATCTTTTGCTGTTTTACCCGCAGTCTTTCTAATACTTACACAATAATATTATGCAATACTGATGATTGTTTACTAAGGTATTTATTTTGACCTATATTTTTGTTATGTTGTCTTTCTTATGCTATTTTAATTTTTTAATTTCTATTTTTGGATTTTTATTTCAGTCCGCAGAACCAGCTCAACCGCCCTCTGCCAGTCAATCTGATAAAGAGTCGGAATTTTTGGCCAACATTTCCCAGATGATTGGCCAAAGTTTGGCCGTCATGCAAGAATACTTTCAACGGGTGGAGGTGCGGCCGGAAGATTTTGATGAGGATGATGATCCCAGCTTTAAGCCGGAGCCCTTTTATGAGGCTAAAGTGCGTATGTGGCCTAAAGTTGGGAGTTACTTAACTTAATTGTTAGGTTTATTTTTCGTTAGTTAGTTGGTTTGTAATTTTAATTGTCTTTTTTTGGAATTTCTTTTATTTGTGGGTGTGCAGATTGTATGTATATAATTAGGTGGGAAGATCGTAAAGACAGAAAATAAATTTAGGTTTACATGCGTTGACGATTTAAATTTAGTGTTCTGGATTTTTCACTTAATCATTTCTTGGAAACAGACAAAAAACGTTCTCTTGCGTTTATGTGCTGTTGTTTGTAAGCCTTACATACTCCAAAATTGGTCCTATTTGGTAAATCCTTGACTGGAAGTTGTTTGAGTTGGAGGACTATTTGTGTAGTTTTTCTTGAAATTTTCTTCACTTAAAATCGTAGTAAAGCTTTGACATTTCCATCCGAGGAAAGCAACATCCACGTTTACATCAAGAAAATTAGGGCTGGCAGGCTGATCCAAGAAGGATACAAGGCATTAGTCATAAAGAAATAATGAGAAAAGCCTGCCCATGCTGTCACTAAGGCAAAAGCGTTTGCCCCAAACTATAGAAGAGAGAGTCAATCTCTGGGCTGGGCAGGCATTTTTTATTATTTCTTTTCTCTAACAATATTTTCTTTCACTGAAATTATTATAGATTTTTTGAATTTTCCCCCAATTTTGCCATTTCTAGGAAATTTATTTTTATTTGATTTTTTCCTGTTTCCAGGACCCGTATGTGAGTCGAGCTTTGCCCTGTCTGATTGGTTCCGAGCAATTCTTTCGTGATGATAATGTCGGGCTGGTTGATGCTGATGACCTACCACCTTCAGGTTTATAATATTTGCTGTTTTATTTTGTTGTTGATAACATATTTTGGTGGGGGGGGGGCGGGTTGGGTGTCTACCGGTTTTTGTGAGAGCGACAGATCTATGAGAAAACACCGCAATTTTCACGTTGCAAACCTTCAGTCTGCGAGCTAAGAAATATTGAAACGGGAAAAGGGCCAAATTTAACAGTTTTTTTGCAGTTTGCAGTCATCAGAAACGAATTTATGATTTTTGAAAACTTTTCATTCATGATTTGATTTAAAATTCTTTCTAGCCTATTTCAAAGTAATTCTAGTACAACCGTTAAAACAATTCAAAATTGAGGAAGTGAAATATTGTAAAATTTAGAGCTAAATTGGGGAATTTTTTTATCACAGATTAAATAGTCGAAACTTTTACGAATTCCACTGTTTTATGACAATTATTATGCGGACCTTATAATTTGTAGCTGAGTTTTGTCAACATCAACAACAGTAAGGAGTTCCAACATAGACTTTAGAAACTCCTTAAAATATCACATTTGGACCATAAAAGACTGGTCAAATCAGAGATTATCGGAGAAATGACACAATGCTAGAGTCCCTGTAATAAACGTACATGAAAGTTCGGAAATTTAAACAAAATAGGAAAATTACCGTTTTTTAGCAAAAACTTGATATGTGCCCTTCAGTGACATGTTTGTTTTGAAAGTGGGGGCGGGGTTGAGAGCCTCTTCTCTGATGATAACTGATTTCCCGTTTACTTCAGACTTGAGTCTTTTTATCTGGCTTACTCTAGGCCAGCAAAATTTCATAAATTAGCCATAAATTAATTTATTTAATTTATGGCTAATTTATGGGGCACCGAGAAACCCCCCCCTTAATTTTTACGTTTTCTTGTATAAAACCTGTGCTAACAATAGCTAAAAATAGTTGATTTCAGATGTTTTTAAGTTAAAATAGCTAATATCTTAAAAAATTTAGGAAAACTTTTCACAAAATTTAAGGTAAAATTTGGCAGTTTTTCGACTTATGGGGGGGAGGTCGAAATTGATTAAGTCTGTTAAATTTAAAAGTGACTACTGTCAAATTAATAAAGTGCTGTAGTTGACAATAGCTAGGTAAGTACAGTTTTTTGCTGTATGTTTGCAAACATAATTGGGATTTAGGAGGTTTAAGGGGGGGCTACTAAAATCGACTTGCCCCGAGATTGTCCGATTAGCCTACTTTTTGGCGAAGATGTAGAGCATGGGTGTGGTCAAAAAAATATCGGGTACTGAGATCTTAACTGCATTCCAGGCATGTACAGCCGTCGGGTTTATGTGCCCGACCCCCCGTTTTTCACAACTACCAACATAATTAATTAAAAATTTCTGCTGGATGCAAGACCGTAGCTTCAAAGTTGCCATTTGCAAATATGATTTGGCACATGTGCTCCTATCTGCCGAAAAATACTAGACGTCTGTATCTTATCTGCATCTCTGGGAATTACTCTTCAAAGTTGAAGCTTCGGCCAAAATTTAAAAATTTTTTGCTAACGAAAGGAAAATTTTATTACTGGTGCGAGCTATAAGGCTGTAATTTGGCATAAAAGGAGGCCTTATAGGAGTGCTCATTTGTGCTAAATGGCAAGAAATGCTGCCGCGTGAAAAAACTTTTATGTCAACTTTAATCTTCAAAAATTGCCAAAATCGCCATTTTCAGTCTGTCAGATCTTGTGTAGAGGCTTTCTGCAGCCATAGAAGTCGCAAACCTTCACTAATCGAGCTGAAATCGTTTGTGGGTGTGTTTTCGACCACGCTGAGGTCAAATATCTCAAAAAATTTTAATTTCAAAAAATTCTATTTTTTCGATTTCTGGGGTATATACCATTGTCCCAAAAGGGCGATTTTGGCAATTTTTGAAGATTAAAGTTGACATAAAAATTTTTTCACGCGGCAGAATTTCTTGCCATTTGGCACAAATGAGTATTCCTATAGGACCTCCTTTTATGCCAAATTACAGCCTTATTGCTCGCACCAGTGATAAAATTTTCCTTTCGTTAGCCAAAAATTTTTAAATTTTGGCCGAAACTTCAACTTTGAAGAGTAATTCCCAGAGATGCAGATAAGATACAGACGTCTAGTATTTTTCGGCAGATAGGGGCACATGTGCCAAATCATATTTGCAAATGGCAACTTTGAAGCTACGGTCTTGCATCCAGCAGAAATTTTTAATTAATTATGTTGGTAGTTGCGAAAAACGGGGGGTCGGGCACATAAATCCGAGGGCTGCACATGGCTGGAAGGCAGCTAAGATCTCGGTACCCGATATTTTTTTGACCACACCCATGCTCTATGTCTTCGCCAAAAAGTAGGCCAATCGGACAAAGTCGGGGCAAACCTTTAGCAGCCCCCCCCCCCTTAATAGAGTTAGACTATTTACATCACTGCTATTTATATATTTTAGGTTCCAAGGATGATTCCATATCGGTTAACTCTGACACTTCATCAGTTCATTCTATGCATTCCCATCTGGTAAGTTTAGAGGGCTTTTATATTTGGGGGCTTATTTTCCGGACCGTGCATTTTTTGGGGAACACATTTTTCAAAAATATTTGAAATAAAATTTAAAACAATTAAATTTATTGCGAAAAAATTTTAATTGATAAATAACAAGTCGGAAAACTTAATTTGAAGAATGAAAATCAAACGTGGACACCCAAAGTCAGACCAACCTTAATCACGCAACCGGTTTCGATGCTCCACCGGGGGCATCTTCTTCAGGCGATTCTTCACACGCTGCTGTCGTTCCTGGGGGGTCAGATAACGGGGGATCCAATTTCGGGAGGGAAGGAAAATTTCAAAGTTCTCTAGGGTTGGGGCTTCAGAGGCCAGACGGGCAAGAACCGGGAGGACCGGAGGACCGAAATTGCCGGGAGGGTCAGTGGGAGGCTGGGAGGCAAGGACTGGGGGGACCGGAGGACCGGAACTACCGGGAGGGTCGGAACCACTGTTATTGATGTTGTTGTCGCCGGCAGAGTCCAAATGGATGCTAGTAAACCCGGACCCGGGGGGTGGGGATTTGTTGTGACGGAGAACGTGCTCCCAGTTGATTCCAAAAGGATGGTCAGAAAATAGTTGACTTATCCACCACTTTTCTTTCTTCTTCCGGATAACTTCGTCTTCAGAAAAGTCCAATACAGTAACTAATAATTGATCTAATGTATGATTATGGTTCCTGAAATCACACGAAAGAGGTTTACTAGCATCCATTTTGCGAATGTCACACCGGTGGTTGTTGAACCGGATGGAGAGGGGATTTCCACTCTCTCCAACATATTGGGAGGGACACCCTTCGATTTCCGCCAGATATACAGTCCCTTTACTAGTACAATCAAAATGGCCCTTCAGACGGTATTCTAAGCCAGTTACAGTGCTTTTGATGCTGGTGCCGGCTTTGATAGATGGACAGAGGGCACATCTGCGTCGCCCACATTTGAAGGTTCCACTATGCTCAGAGCTAATAGTCCCATGGGCGGCTCTTGGCATTGGCAATTTGGCCTTCACAAGCATGTTTTTGAGCTTGGGGGGTGGACGCCAGAACAAGTTTACCTTGCAGTTTAGACCATTCAAAAAATGTTCATGGTTCCTTAAGACTGTGTTCACGCTTCTGAGGTCCGGATGGTATGGCAGTACCAAATAGTAGGACTTTTCTTCAGTCTCTGTCCCTGGATCGATTTTGGGAGTGAGTAGCTGCATTCTGTCTACTGACATAGCCCTTTCGATTCTTCGCTGAACTTTACCTCTGGGATAGCCTCTTCTTACCAGATCTTCCTTGAGCTGCCTACACCTGAGCCGGGCGGTGTCTGGATTTGAGCAGATGCGGCAAATCCTCAATGCCTGGCTGTATGCAATAGGTAGCTTATGCTGTATAGGATGGCAGGACTCAAAATGGAAGTACTGTCTTGTGTCCGTAGGTTTGGTGAAAAGGTCAGTGACAATTTTCCCATTCCGAAGTTCCACTGAAACGTCTAAGAAATTGACTTTGGTTTCACCAGTGTCGACACCAGTTAGGAAAACTTACTAATGCGAAAATGAAACGACGTATGCAACTAAAAATGTTTAAGGTTTTTAAGTTTGAGATTTTTCTAAATTTCTAAGGGAAACGTCAACTTGTTTTGATTTTGGAAAGGGACTGTTTTGGGGAACGGGTATCCTCTCATCAGAAATAATAGTCCATGCTAGCGCATTCTAAATGATTTTTTGCGAAATGCCATACAAAATGTACCGGTTTACTTTAAAACAAGTAATTTCTGAGGGGGGGGGGCGGTGATATAGAGAGTTAGGGTTGTTCGGATAGGTAAGTAACTATCGAACTAATTGAGCTTGGGCTCGTACCTAGATTATCTTCCTGGGTGTACCAGGTTCAGGGGTCACTCAAAGACTCGGATACATGGCCGTATCCAGGGGGGGGGGGGGGTGGAAGTTTATGGGTGGTTAAAATCTTTCTTCTTTTGGGTTGTCCGAAGAAAAATTTTCTAGACATTTTATTGCACAAAGTTTAAAAATTAAATGGTTTTTTGACAAACCCCCTCCATTGTAAAATCTTGGAGACTGGTATCTGGAGCCCCGGTGCTAGGCTTATCCTATTGATCCCGACGGCACACAATGTTTTCACTTCAGTATTTCAAATCTTACCTTTGCGCCGATCGCCTAGCCTCGGAAGCCAGTTCCTTGCCGCAAATGGCGGAAGCGGCGGATCTCAATACAGCGAAAGCTGTAATCAAAAGAGCCGTCCTCAGAACCTGGTATGACTCCCTGTTGCATTTACGGGCCCGGGCAATCTACGGGAATTCGGGTCCTGTCCCACAGTCGAAGGAACAACACCTTAACAGGCAAGACAGGGTCTTGCTTAGCCAGTTGCGCAGTGGGAAATCCTGGATCCTGGCATCGTACAGACACACCATTGACCCCAACCGATTTCCTTCCCCTAATTGCAGTTTCTGTCAGCTGGGGGAGCCAGAAACTGTAGAACACTTGCTTCTGTCCTGCCCAGCCCTCACCACAGCCAGGCATATAGACCTTGGGCCAAATCCGGAAATATCCTGCCTTCGCAATGATCCGGAGGCTGTTCTTCGCTTCTTGGGTAATAGTGGGCTCCTTGGGGCCCGCCGAGTATAGGATGTGGTATCCTGATCGACCACCCACGACGACGACGACGACGAAATCTTACCTTAAATTTCATATCTTAAATCATTCAACTATATACATACATGCATAACCACCATACTACTGAGTGTTAATTGTGAGTGACGAGACCGGCCAACCCTCTAAGTCTGGCGGGGCGAAATATTTTTTGGGCCCGGTCTGCGCTACCCATGGTACCGAGTTTGCTGCACGGTCTGAAAGCAATCTCGGGTGGGTTTTGCATTTTTTTGCGTTTATATCAATTAAGCTCGGTGGGGGATTTGACCATTTGGTTATTACCAATTTCATATTCCACATCCCATACTTAGAGTGTTGTTGGTACTTGGGTTTTGTACGTTTTAATGTTTTTAATCTAACTGGTGTATGGATGTGTACGTATTATATATAATTATTATGTTAAGCATACGTTCCTTGGTTCACGTTTTTATTGATTGTTGTTTCAGCAAACTAATCTCCCTTCGGAGCCTAAACGGATTGATTTGCCGGCCGGTTTGCCGGATCACGCAGGCAAACAGCATCAGTCGGACAGCAGTGGTCTTTTTGGGGTGAGTCCTTTTTGGGTATCAATTATTTTTTGATCTCTTTTTTGGAGCTTTGTGTTTTACGCTTTAGCTTGGTCCTGTCATTTTTTAGCAAATATATATCTTAAAAAGGAGCCTTTTTATCTGCTTAAAATAACCAAAACTAACTTACATGTTTTGGGAGTGATTTTGAGTTATTGTTGTTTATTGAAACCACTTGAATTTAAGCCTCCGATATTACATGATATTATGTCTACTTTCCATTGTACCGTTTTTATGCATACTATTGTTACTTGCGTTTACCCACTGTCTATTTCTTTGTTTTTCTGTCGTGTCCGTCAACAATTGTTTTGCGAAAAAGTTTTTTCAATTCCAAAATTCTGCTAACACACCGAATGTTCATTTTTGGATTATATACATACACTATTTAGAATTTATTTGTTTCGGACTGCAGAAGTACGTATGTACAATGTACAATGAAGTTGTGATTTCTTGTAACTTTCAATTTCCGCTTTGATTTTCGATTTTTTTGGCTTTTTTACAGAGTCCTGAAACAGATGACGATCTTTTTGCTGGTCCCTCGGTCGGTCCCACCCCCGCCCCAGCACAAATCCCAGCGGGGGCCGAGCCCCCTGATAATTCTGCCCCGTTCCAAGCTCACCCCACCGACAAGGACTTTAAATCGGAACTGAGTGCTCGGCTAACAGTAGCCGCTGCTAGGCAACAGCAGGATGATCGATCTTCAGATGCGGTGGCAACTCAACAACGACAATCTGGTGTGTAATTTGATTTATGTGTGTTAAGAGATATGTAAATGGCTGACAAGTAGTCCTATAATGTTTGTCTAAAATTTTGTCCAAATATTGGCAACGAAACAATCGAACAACAAAAAATCTGTAATTATTTTCGATAAAGAATGAATCGTAAACATGTTTCCTACTTCACAGGGTATTTTTTAGGGATTTTTTGGGGGGGGGCTTCCCGGCCCCCCCCCCCGGACCCGGGGGGGGGGAAATTTTTTGCAAAAATGAGCCAAAAAATGGTATTTTTTGGAGTATTTGGCATGGTGAAACGCTAAAAGTTCTCAAAATGCCAGGATTTAAGCTAAAAGTAGCTATTTTTTCGAAAAAATCTCCGGCAAAGCCGGAAATTTTTTGAAAATTGGCCTATTTTTGGCAAAAATTTGGGCATCCAAATAATCCCGGGGGGGAGCAAAAATCCCGGGAGGGGGCGATTTCGGGGGGGGGGAAGGCGTTTTCGGGGGGGGGGCCTGTAAAAAATACCCTGCTTCAGGACCGAACTATATTGGTTTGATAA
>JASAND010000274.1:0-11651 GCA_030248195.1 Trissonchulus latispiculum | reverse complement strand
TTCTATGTTGGGACCCTCGAAAATTGTCTAAGTCCGAATGTTCGTGAGCCCATGTTTGACAGTCTGTAAAAATCGCTAGGGGCCGAATTGGGCCAAAATAATCAATAGTGAACAGGTTCATGGTTTCGACAACAAGATAATAATAGGTAAAGGTCGCCCCCATAAGGCATGTGAAAAATCCTTTGGTGAGTTACGGGACATAAAGCGTAAAGGAGAAACATCAGAGGAAAAAAACCCCGCCTAGAAAGTAGGTCTGAAAAATGAAAATTTTCAAAGTTCATTTTTTCCGGGCAAGTTTGGTATCATTCGAAAGCTCTTGGCCTGGGGATTTCAAAAATGTAAATATTAGCTCTTAATTCCTTACTGCTAATTAGTTACGCCTAATTAAGTGTTGTGAAAACACGCAAAGTGCCTTTTTGGCCCATATTAAGGGGGGGCTCTCCGAGCTCCCCCATGATATATATATGTATATATATATATATATATATATATATTTATATTTATATATATATAACTGGCTTTTTCCTACAGGGGGTGGGTGGGGCCCCCCCCAGAACTCCGTTCCCCCCCACACTTGGGGCCCCCCCCCCCCCCCAGAATCGCCCCCCCCCCAGGATTCGGGCCTTCCCCCCCCCAGAACCCCCCCCCCCCACCCTAAAGTGCCCGGAAAAATAGGGTTTTGAGGGCTAATTTTGAAAATTTTTTCCGGCTACGCCGGATTTTTACCCATTTTTAAGCATTTTTAGCTATTTTAAGCTTAAATTTAAGTTAAAAATAGTTTATTTTTTAGCTTAGCAGCAAAAAATAGCTATATATTTTTAGGCATTTTTCAGAAATTTTTCTTCCCCCCCCCCAGAAATTTTTGCCTAGGAAAAAGCCAGATATATGGAAGTATCTACGATTTTTTGACTGCTAAATTTTGAGTCAACATTCTTAATGCGGAGCGGACAGCCAACGTATTATGTGGACTTAACACTACTGACTAGAGCGTGCATGGCTAATCATGGGGGAGCTCGGAGAGCCCCCCCATAATATGAGCTATAAAGGCACTTTGCGGATTTTGAAAAGTGCTAATTAGGCATAACTAATTAACGGGAAGGAATTAAGAGCTAATATTTACATTTTTGAAATCTCCAGGCCAAGAGCTTTCGAATGATACCAAACTTGCCCGGAAAAAATGAACTTTGAAAAAATCGACTTTCTCTTACGGGTTTTTGGGGTTTTTTTTCTCTGAATTCAGCATGATTTTTTCCAATTTTGTGTTAACTCGATTTTTCGAACGGCCCATAGGAAAAATTTTTCTATACTATTTTTTGAATATCTAGGCAATGGTACTTAGCAAGTTTATGTTTTTTTTCCGAATTTCGATCTGGTTCGATTTTTATAGATAGTCAAAAATGGAAAAAATAGCGTTTTTGGACACCTTCAAGCTGAAAAATTTCTAAGTCCGAAACTTTGAAAATAGTCTAAAAACGGCCAAAAACAGCGTTTTTCGGCCTCGGGGTGGTACCCACATATAGTAAATCGGGGTCGCTGAACACGATGAGCATAGTGCCGACACCGTATCTCGCCTGGTTCATCTGGTTCAACTGGTTCAAAGTTGAACCAGTTCCTGGTTCAAGCTACTGGAGGAGATAGCTAGAAGGCTGAAATTTTGCATACAAAGGTTATTGGGCATGGGGAATTCACTGGTAGTGTTACTTTGGTGATCCGACCCATGGCGGGCCAGATCTGGTTCAACTGGTTCAAAGTTGAACCAGTTCCTGGTTCAAGCTACTGGAGATAGCTAGAAGGCTGAAGTTTTGCGTACAAAGGTTATTGGGCATGGGGAATTCACTGGCGGTGTTACTTTGGTAATCCGACCCATGGCTGGCCAGATCTGGTTCAACTGGTTCATGGTTCAAGCTACTGGAGTTAGCTGAAAGTCTGAAATTTAGCATGCAAAGCTTATTGGGCATGGGGAATTCACTGGTGGGATTTGTGACTGCTGCTGCCACAGTTATGGCAGCGTTCCCAAAAACTAGACGGAGGACAAGTAGGAAAAATGCTCCTTGCAGTCGCATGAAAAAGTTAATATGAGCTATGATGATCAACATTTAAATGTGTCAAGGACAAGATTTAAAATGTTTAATATGAGCCAACATCTAAATAAGGAGAGGACAAGATGTAAACGGCTAATATGAGCCGCTACGTTTCTCTTGGGCTCATATTGACGCGACTAAAATGGCAAACATATATACAGTTTACGGTTGGCATATAAGCATCAGTGTTTATAAACGATTTGGTTGGCTTGGGGATATTGAATTAATATGATTGCGATGATAACTTCAAATGTGATTTCTCAAGATTTCACAACATGTGTAAGTTCCACATTTTCGTTTCTTCATTAGATTGGACTTCAGTTTCGTTTTGTTGACTTATATGGTGGCCTTAAATGTGTACTTGGATGTAGCGGTGGAGAAGAAAACATTTACGTACAGCTTTGCATAATTAATGTTTGCGCGTCTTTATTCATGCAAGCCAAGTCAGTGTTGGCTTCAAAGTACATATATAAGCAAAAGCTAAATGAGCGTCAATATGAGCCCAAGAGAAACGTAGCGGCTCATATTAGCCGTTTACATCTTGTCCTCTCCTTATTTAGATGTTGGCTCATATTAAACATTTTAAATCTTGTCCTTGACACATTTAAATGTTGATCATCATAGCTCATATTAACTTTTTCATGCGACTGCAAGGAGCATTTTTCCTACTTGTTTATATATGTATATATATTCTCCCTGATTGAAAAACACGAATGTGTGGCAGTTTGTAATCGAGTCAATCTGGTAAATCCGCATTGAAACTATATCCGCGTCCCGCGTGTCTGTGTCAATTGCTTACTGAATACTATATACTATACTGTCATATACGTTCGTATGTGGAGTGGAGCATGAGAGACCGCGAATATGGGTTGTTCAGCGAAGCTGGTCCATATTAGTGATCTTTTAATCTAGTCCTCCTTGCATTTACAACCTGCCTCTCCCATATTAGCGTTTTAAAACCTAGTCCTATTTCCGCTTGAAATCTACGAAATGTCACCCATGATATTGCATTTTTCATGCTCCATCGGAGCACTTGATAACCCTTATATATGCGTCCCACTAGATGGTCCAAAACTGCATATTTATGCCTATTTCTGACTATTTTCTGTGGAGTTGGGGCTTAGAAATTTTCCGAAAATTGCTATTTTGCCGGACCAAATTTGGGCCGGCCGCCTGAACGATCCCGGACAGATATCGAAAATCGCCCTCGTTATGACACGCTACCCATCCCAAAGTTTCTTATGCAACAAGCCGCGTCTCTCGACGAAAAAAATTGGTCGTGTTTTTGCAAAAACTACATTTGTTATGATAGCAGCCTATAGGATGACAGTTCGAAGACGATAATGCGTCGTATAATTTGTCTCTATGAGACCTTCAGATCGACGCCCTTAGTTTGATTTTACGGCTTGCGTAGTTCAAGAAATGGTGGATTATTTAATTTCTGCAAAAATGACAAGTTTTCGACGTCAAAACAAGAAAATCGGCTATATCTCACGGTAGAGAAAAGCTAGAAAGTTGCTTTAAAAAGCAAGAATGTGAAGCTCGATGAGATCTTTCGAAAGAATACGTAAGGGTGTTAGAACGCTAAAAGAACTTATTTCGGAAAGTTTCGTCAAATTTCATCTTGATTTACGCCGCCAACCAACAATATGTGCCCAAAAGGAATCACCACCTTAAGTCAGAAAATAGCACTTTTCCGAGCGTGACTTATACAGAAAAAAAACAAACGGACCTAACTTGTCCGGAGCGAAAATTTTTAGAGTTAGTTGGAAATTTTGACCAAAACTTTTTTGCGACTTGTAGTACTCGTCGTGCTGATTCCAACGATACCAGATTTGTCTAGTTTCGGTGAGTGTTTAGCTGGCACGGTGCTCGAACTGGTCTGTAAGGGCCGCGCAGCGCCTTTTACACCCAGATTATAGGGGAGCGCTTTCCCGCTCCCCTATAATAAAGGTGTTTTTAAAGAAATAATCGCTAATTTCCGTCTGAAACACGTTTAAATCCGTGTATATAAATAGACTAATTTTAGCTTGCAAAATGAGATTTAGGCAACAATGTCTTATATACATTTTTCTCGCTTTCACTTTAGGTTGCTACAATTGTGGATCCTTCGTTGAAGGCTTCGTCATTAGTATGGAACTTTTTCGGAATGATAAAAGCGGATGATGTGGTGTATGATAAATTCACTGCTTGCCGTCTATGTCTACGAGTTAACAGATACAAAGGTTCAACTACTACCATGCGGACGCATTTGCAGAGCTGTCATCCTGGAGTACGTTTGCTTAGTTTTGCTATATTGTGACTGACGTTCGTTTACTTCACTGATCTCGGTGTTCTGATCTCGGTAAACAGATAAACAAAAATTTGGTAGAAACTCTGGGCTTATTCTAGCGATTTTTTCTTGGGGGGGCCTCCTTGGAAGCCCCCAAAAGTCCGAGGGGCAAGACATTGGGGAGGGGAATTTGCTACAGATAGCGCTATTTTTCTGGCATATACTATAAAAGTTGATTTTTATCGCAAAAATAAGCAGATTTAGTGTTGAAAAGGGCAAAAATTGAGGAAAAATCTCCGGCGAAGCCGGAAAAGTTTTGAAAATTTGGCCTCCTGAGCGATTTTCTCAGGGCAAAATTTGGCACCAAAAGGGGCAGCCACTTTTTTGGGGGGGAGGGTGTTTATGGGCCCCCCACTAGAATAAGCCCAGGAAGCTTTTAATTTGTTAGCAATCTATGCATACTTTAGTTTGGCTCATTGGCGCCGAAGACAGAATTGGCGCCGGAGCTGCTGCTTTCTGGATTTATTTTTGTCGAAAAAAGGAGCCAGATGTTCTACCGGCTCGAAATCTAATCGAGATGGTGCCCCAGATGCGGAAAATTAAAAACCAGTCTCGAGTAGGAGAACCTAAAAAGTTATTCTTCAAAAAATCAATAGCGCTTTTGGGAAATCATGGAAGATCGCTTGTCTCACATTTCCTTTAAATATAAAATCTTGTCTGGGTTTGCAAATTTAATAAATCAGAGGTATGAGTGGAATGTACTTATTCTTGCGTCTTTCCAAAAATTAAGACAGATAGTTTCAAAAACACTTAAGAAAGGGTCAGTCTCGTTTTCTGTCTGTGTCAAGTTATTCTATTGGGTCATTTGGGCCTGGGTCACGAACATTCTTGGGTCACGAAAATGTCTGGGTCACTAAGTTTTAAAATTTTATGGGCCACTCTGGGTCTGGGTCAAATTTATGTTTGGGTCGAGTGGGTCATGGGTCACAAAAAGTGACCCAGTTTCCATCCCTGGTAGGTACATCGTCAAGACTTTTCCGTGAGCTATGTAAGTTGTATACGTGACTCCTATTGATTCTCAAAGCTGTCGAAATACAAAGTTGAGTCTACTAAGGACTCCAGCTCATCATTAGCATTTTTAAAATTTTTATTAAGTTTTTTCACATTTTCGACAAAATAGAAATTCATAGCTTTCGAGTAATTTCTCTGTCTTTCGCTTATTTATCATTATGTGTTGTTGACTGTAGGAATACTCGTGGCTGTATCAAGAAGACGAAAAGACCAAAGCTGCAGCTACTGTAAATGGATCTTGCAGTAACCTCGCCTATGATCAAGGTATTCCATTTTCCATTCTTATGTATTCTATTTTTTCTTATACCAAGATTATGCATTTAGCGTTTATCGGGGGGGGGGGGAGAATTATCACCGTTTCTTATGTCCCTCCCATTTCGTCCTCCCACCTTTTTCATACTTCTCCCTTTCTTCTCACTCATCAGGGTATTTTTTACAGGAGGGGGGGCCCCCGAAATCGCCCCCTCCCGGATTTTTGCTTCCCCCCCCCCGGGATTTTTTGGAGACCTAAATTTTTTTCCAAAAATAGGCAAATTTTCAAAAATTTTCCGGTTTCGCCGGAGATTTTTTCGTATTAAAAATAGCTGTTTTTAGCTTAAATCCTGGCATTTTTGAGAACTTTTAGCGTTTCACCATGCAAAATACGCCAAAAATACCATTTTTTGGCTCATTTTTGCAGAACATCTCCCCCCCGAAAATCCCCCGGGCCCGCCTCCCCTCCCCCCGAAAAAATCACTAAAAATACCCTGCTCGTCTGGAAGTGCATAACAGTCTCCCAGCTGCAACAGTATTTAGAGAAAAGTTCCAAAATTTTCACTTTAGCCAGTAGGAGAAGACATTTTGATTGTGGTGGATTGTATATATGGGGTTGCGACCAACTAAACAGAATTATTATAAATCCGGATTTTACGTGCGCGCATTATAAACACATTTTGATTTGTTTTTCCTTAGTACATACTTAACTTATTAATGTATTAATTATTTAATCATTTAGTCAATTCTTGGAACTTTTGTTTTTCCTTCTGCAGGTCCTCAACATCATTCCTGTGGCAGCTGTCGCGGCTGCACCCTGCCTCCCTGTGGCCAGTGTAGATTCTGCCAGGACAGTCCCCGACAGGGCGGTCCTGGTTTGCTCTGTCAGCCCTGTGTACAGCAGCGTTGTCTGGTGCTTCTGGAGAAGTCCCTGAAACAGGAGTATGATCTGAGTCCACAGTATGGCTGTGGGGTCTGCGATGGCTGCACGCTGCCGGACTGTGGCGTTTGTGCCTCCTGTGTGGATCACAGCTTCTTTGGTGGGTCCTATCTTCAGGGCTCACTCTGTCGGGCAAAGCGGTGTTTGTTTGTTGGTGCCAACAATCTGAAGCCGTCAGATTCTCAGTCTGACCCTGTCAGGACTAGACCGCCCAACGCTCAGCCTACTAATGCCAAAACTCGACTGAAAAAGTTGAAACCGCCACCGAGGCCGCGATCTTCGGTTAAGACCACAGCAGCCAAAAGGCAACGCCCATCTTCGATTCAGAAGCCGGAACTGGTTGCTGCCAGCGAAGATAACCAGGCGAGCAACTCGAGCTATTTTGAAGATCTCGAAGAAGACTATAGGGATCCGGACTATCAGGATAGTCGTTCCTCTACTCCTGATGGGACTCGAAGAGCTCGGCCGGGAGGCAAGCAGCGTGGATCCCTGAATTCGTCGCGAAAATCGGAGCAACCAGAACGTCAGCCATCACGAACTGCTCGAGCTAGACAGTCTAAAGAGGTGCAGCTGAAGGCGAATAACCGTCAGAAGTCTGACAAATTCCTACAGAAACGGAAACCGAAAGGACGCCAATCCAAGGATACCATTTCTGGAAAGAAGCGTCTGACGAAGCAGAAAAAGCCACATAAACGTTCGGAGGATCCACCTTCTAGCGTTGAGGTAAATGAAGAAGCTCCGCCTGCCCAGCCTGTTAGCGCTGCTGCAATTCAAGCGCAGGCTGCCGCTGAAGCGGAACGTCAGAAAAGAGAGAAGTTCGCCTATCTCTTTTCGACAGAACCGTGTACTAGCTCTGCTTTCGATAAAGCTTTCGCTGCTCTGATTCCCGCAGACTCGGATTTGACAGATGATTCCAGTGACGAGGAAAATCTGCCCAGTACTTCAGGCGTGGAAAACAGTTTTGCTGGTGGGTTACTGTGTAATCATGATATGTTTGTAAACAAATTTTGCGTTTTGCAGATTACTAACGGATACGCTGTGCCGACGAATTTGTAAATAACGGATTTTTATTCTTTGCTCAAAGATTGCAAGACGCTTTCGATTCCTTGCTGTGTATGCTTTACATGCCAGCGAGTTCATAATGATCAAACCATTTTGTTACAATGCTGAACATTTCTGAAACTTCGAAGACATTTAAATTCTATGCTACTTTTGAGTACTAATGTGCCACAACAGTTTCTCATTTTGTTTTAACGACACCTATGAACCGCTTGCCAGAAGCAAATATCTAAATTCAGTTTTCAAACAATGGAAGGTGCTGCGTCGGAGGCTTATCAGTTATTTTTAGACTTGTTTCTGTTTCCATCTGTTCTTAGTAAATATAGAGATACACAATTAATACAGCTACGGTCCACATATTTAAAAGTACTATGAAATTTAAAATGAGATGATAATCAAACACACAGAGTTGCATCTCTCTTTAGTAATAGCTTGCTTACATTCTATTCTAGTGTTGTGTTCTATTTAGTCATTGCTGTTTTTTACGTCTTTCAAGACTCAGCAAGTTCTTAATTATTGAATTTTCCCTATGTTTGTTCCCTTACTAAATAACCATGTAACTTTGCTAACTTCGTTCTGTTATTTCAGCAGAGGAATCGCAGTTGCCTGATTCGTCTAGCCCATCAAAAGAATCTACGGCCAGTGATTCGGCACCTCCAAAGTCACCAAAGTCACTGCCAGTCTTTCCGGACGCCCAGTCTCTACCCAGCCAGGCGGCCATCCTTCGAGTGCCAACCGAGCTGGATCGCCAGGGTATCATTGCAACACTGAATACCAAACAGCTGTCTAAGCCGCCGTCCCCTGCACCCCCTAAACTGAGCCCCCCGCCGTTCGCTTCGAAGTCTGTGCAAATTCCTGCTTCTGCTGCCCATAGTCCAGGCCATTTGTTGTCACCTCAGAGAGTCCGATTACCACCACCCCTGGTTCGTTATCCACAGCCGACACCTCCCCCTCCCCCTCCTTTGATATCTGACCATTCGGGTGGGAATGCTTTTGTGGTTGGCATTAATACCAGATCTCCGCCTGGCGCCTATCATACCGGCTACTCAGCTGGACCGCACATAATCGGTCTGGGTTCGCCGGCTGCTGTTCAGGTAAAGCTACAAATGTGCTAATTGTTGTTGTTGTTGTTTTTAACATTGTCGTACGGTGGTGCCCTGAATGTTTCTATTATTCAGTTTTGGTGCTGTAACGGTACTGGCCAGAAAAAAATTGCCGCATTGTACAGTGTACAGCTTTAAACTGTCAATTTACAATCATATTATCAGCAAAATGACAATTTTACCCATACTTTACGTACGTATTATATGCCTAGTTAATTATTTGACAGTAAGTAGAGATAACACACCCGTGTTGTAGGGGACTTGAAATATCTCTTTGGTGGGACATTTTGCAATTCCTTCATAATTTTTTCCAATGATGTCGCTGAAAGGGTTGTATTGTATATCCGAAAGAGGGGTTGAGTGGCTAGTTGATTTTTACTTATTTTTTGCCTTTTTGACCACTAACTCTGCCTAGTTTTGTTCTAAAAGTTAATTTTTATGCTGTATACTAGAAATAACGCTATTTTTAGGATATTTTTAGAAAATCTTTCGCCCCCCCCTCTGAAAAATTCCTTGCTCCACAGACGTTCGGTTGGGAGTCGGAAGAAAAATTCTTATAATATTCAAGGTTTTTTTAGACCATAGCTAAGGCCATGGTCTAAATTTAGTAGACGATGGCCTAAAGAATTTTGGGCGTAGAGGCCATGTGGCCTAAATTTTTCGACAAAGACCCAGTCAAATTTTATTGATTTTTAAGTAAAAATAATAATTTTTTGAAAACTTTTCGCGCCTTCGGCGCGAATTTATACATTTTCGGTAGTATTTATGGGCTGCGCCAGCCTCCAGCTAGTTACATTTTCCATTTGCACTTATAAAATATATACGCATTCAAGTTGTTTATGATTTCGTTTACTATTATAAGGATTTCATCAAAAAATGCTATTTTAGTAGTTTCATTTTATTTCTATTATATTTCTTCTTGCTTTGGTTCTCTATTCTCGTATGCTCCTACCTGTTTTAATTTTCATTAAAAATTCATTAATGCTGTGTCGTGTCGTTATTTCTTTTCTACGCTAACGAAGTTCTGTTTCTGCCATTTTCTTGTGTGTTTAAATAGTGACAATGGTCCTTTTATGTTCATTTAAATTCTATCACCATTTTTGAATATATAACACATGCATACATGATAATTGTAATTTTAGCAATACGTGCAATAGCGCGCAAAGTAAAAATTAACAAAATTTAGATGGCCTAAATTTTTTAGGTGATGGCCTAAAAAAATTAGGGTCGTTGAGGCAATTTGGCCTAAGGTTGGGCAACCAAAAAACCCTGGCTATTATTATCGAATGATTTCAACATGTAACGTGTGTGTATTCTTTCTGTTTCAGTATTCCCAGTCCATCTTTGTGCCCACAAATTGTTCACCTGCGACTTGGGGCGTCTCTGTCACACCGCAGCCCATTATCTCTTGTGTCCTGCCGCCAGGATCATCTATGCTGTTCCCTCTACTCTGTGATAATTCTACGATATCGCCATCGTCAGCTGCTGTACAATTATCCCCTCCTCCTCGGCCACCTAACCCACCAACTTTGTTGATGGGACCTCGGCCGACTTCCGTAGCCAATTCCGTTTCCTACAGCAGCAGTAGAACGGTGCCTGGACTTATACGAGCTCCCGCAGTAGCCCCATCCAGGACTGTATCTGGATCTGTGTCATGTGCTCCGCCGATTTTGATCCCTGCAGTTGCCGCAGCCAGCAGCAGCAGTTCTCCTCTCCCACCGTCCCTGTTTGATGATCCTGATCATTTGGCCCTTCAGAATGACCTGGATGAGTTCTATCGGGAGGAACCATCACCCACCCGACGCATGGGCCCGCCTCCGCCGCCGGTTCTGTCCAGGCCGGTTGCACCGCTCAGAGTAACGGCTGTCCCCCAAGCGTCTGCTGCCGTTTTAGGACACTCAGTAGCCAGTATGCTCAATGATGATTCCAGCGCTGAAGAGCCAATTCTGAGCAAATATTCAGTGAATGCTAATAGTAGATGATGATTAGCCCTTCCTAGTGTGAATTAAATTTTATCATAATTGTATTATATTATGTATACTGTAATGGATCGTTTTTGTCATGTTAGCATGATGCTTGTATTGTCTGTCAACTACTCGTTTTAGGTACTTTGAAACATCTATCTATATACGTATGTATGCATTGGCGTTGTTTGTCAGAATAAGGCAATTTGTGGGTTTTTCAGTTTCTTAAGTATTTTTAACTACCTTCCTGAAATGAGCTAGATTGATTTGGTTTTTGTCTTGAAACTTGTATCTGTATAATATTACTTAAAACGTTGCTGTGTTCTTGAGTTTTGTTATTGTTACAACACTAATAATTTAAATAAATAACGAAAGAAAATAAATTTAATGTCTGAATTAGGGACTTTGTAGTTAACTAGGCATTAGCAAGAGTGCATTAGTGACTGTTGTTGACCGGCCGGTATTTCCCGCTGAGGTACTCGCACATCCTGCCGGCCGGGTCAAGTTTTGCACTATTTTCGCTATATTCCACAATTTTTAACACTAATTATGATGTGTGTATTCAGACACTTACTAATTGTTATGTATAACATCGCATAATTAGCAACATTAGCATAGTACACACACAGCATTATTTAACAAGTAGGAAAAATGCTCCTTGCAGTCGCATGAAAAAGTTAATATGAGCTATGATGGTCAACATTTAAATGTGTCAAGGACAAGATTTAAAATGTTTAATATGAGCCAACATCTAAATAAGTAGAGGACAAGATGTAAACGGCTAATATGAGCCGCTACGTTTCTCTTGGGCTGATATTGACGCTCATTTAGCTTTTGCTTACTTTTAATCCAACACTGAAATGGCTTGGATGGATAACGACGCATATATAAACATTAATTTTGCATAGC